>JALIZH010011971.1:0-85093 GCA_030522465.1 Rhipicephalus appendiculatus
CACGATGGAATGGCCCTACGTAGGCGGTAGAGCTCTGACGTCGCCAACAGTAGCACGTGACATTGCGATGATTATTTGACATGACGTGCAGTTTGTGCAGTTTGGTGCTTGAATAGATGAATAAAACTTGAGAGCAATAATAAAACACACAAACAGAATGTGTGAATTTTCTTTTTTTAATTTTTACTGCGAATCGTAGCGAGATGCGGGACTAATCAACCTCCGTCTCACATGCGTTCGTGTTCTCGCGCTTCGCGCATCAAGCAGACGCCACCCTTACAATGAAACTCATTTTCTACCGCGTTCCAGAGCTCATAAAGCTCATTTATACTCCCGCGCCTAACTAAATGTTCGCGCGGCACACCGCTAGTCTCGCATCCGTATAAATGTCGCAGATTTCGTGCTCAGTAATAGGTTGAAAGGCAAGTGATCGGCGAAAGCGCATTCGGCATAGCTTACAGAGACGAAGAGCATAGAATGCCGTATACTGCAACACAGGCTAAGGAGGTCGCTATTGCCCTTGCAGCCTCTGACAGTAAATCCAGATGCATCATTACGGATTCGTGCCGCGCGTGTCGAAATTACTTAGCTGGATACATCTCACCCTTAGCTGACACCATAATGCGTAACTGCATAAGGGACACGGATCCTCATTCGAAACGTCTTATATGGACACCGGTCCATCAGGGATTACGGGGAAATGAGGCTGCAGATGCGGCTGCCCGAGCGCTCATTTCCGGGTTACCTCCGTCAATTCCGATGGACACGGACGGGGAGGGTTACTTTCTCCTCCGGTATAAGGAAATTCTAGATTATTATAAAGAACGTCATCGCCGCTACCCTCCCCCGCACGGGGGGCTGAAGAAAAGCAGACGAGCGCATTCTGTTGCGACTCCAGACAGATACCATGCTGTGTCCAGCAATAATAAAACATTTCGACCCTACGGTCACAGGACAGTGCCAGCACTGTGGGGAGGTGGCGGACATCTACCACATGGTGTGGGCCTGTCAAAATAACGCAGCCCTTACTCCTCACCCAAACACTACGCGAGAGGACTGGGAGGCGGCCGTGCTCGGCTGCTCAGACCTTCAGGCCCAGCGGGCCTTGGTACAGAGAGCCAGGGCGGCGGCTTCAACCAATGGGGTCCCGGAATAGACTCCAACTAGTCTGTAGGGACCTCTAACGAGCTTCTACACCTCTCTTTTGTTATTAAATGTTTTTCACCACCACCACCACAACACCGCCCGCGTCTCGGGGGCTTGGGCTCGTTCGAGCATGTGAAGCACTCGTGACATTGTGTGTGTATGACGTGTTCATGTGTATGGGTCATGTGATCATCCTGCTCGCGTGCCGAAGAGGGCAGGGAAGGGATTTGGCTTGCGAAAGCTACACGGGGCGAGCGGCAAGGGTTTCAAGCTCACCTCCTCGCATCATGGTTTCGCGCCGCCTCAGAACATTGGTTTTCTCAGCTTCTAATGGACCGATTAGAAAAGTTCTTGTGGCATAATGCTTTTTATTGGGCGCGCAACAACTTCCACTGTCTAACGAAAATGCGCAATATTACCTGGCGAGGGGCTCTTTAATAGGAAAAGACTGTCTTGGCAAGTCGCTGTCTATTGTTGGTTGTGCAGGGGCCGCATTTTCGTTGCCTTCTAGCAAAGTCGACTCCCACGTTCAACGTGAAAATCCGTATTGGTAACTATTCAACGTCAATATATTATCTGCGATTGGTTGCTACTTGTATAAAAATTACGCTAAGCTTACTTAAAGAAAAAAGCCGGCAGATCCCACGCACTGTGGGAATCGATGTAATGCGAAGCAGCCAGGAAGGAGCAAATCATGCTTTACATAATTTACATGTCATGTTTTACATGTTACGACGTGTCATTTGTGTTCGTCATACAGTCACGTCGCGATATACCAATTTTGGTGTATGTCAAGCTAGCGAACTGGACGCAAGCGCACCATGAGCGTGACATGTAAATGGCATTGTACATGACATGCATGCCAAGATTTTCATGTTACCACCTGCCACTTATGTTCGTTATACAGTCATGTCACTCAATACCAAATTTGGTGTATATCAAGCTAACGAAACAGCCGCGAGCGCGCCATGAGCGTGGAATGCAAGTCATGTCGCTCATGACATGTCATGATTTCCATATTACGGCTTGTCATTTATGTTCGTCATACAGTCACGTCGCGATATTCCAAATTTAGTGTATATCAAGCTAACGAAACAGCCGCGAGCGCGCCATGAGCGTGGAATGCAAGTCATGTCGCTCATGACATGTCATGATTTCCATATTACGGCTTGTCATTTATGTTCGTCATACAGTCACGTCGCGATATTCCAAATTTAGTGTATATCAAGCTAACGAAACGGCCGCGAGCACGCCATGAGCGTGGCCTGCAAGTCATGTCGCACATGACAAGTTATGATTTGCATATTACCACTTGTCATTTACGTTCGTCATACAGTCATGCCACTCAATACCAAATTTGGTGTATATCAAGCTAACGAAACGGGCGCGAGCGCGCTATGAGCGTGGAATGCAAGTCATGTCGCTCATGAAATCATAATTTTCATATTACCACTTGTCATTTATGTTCGTCATACAGTCATGTCACTCAATACCAAATTTGGTGTATCTCAAGCTAACGAAACGGCCGCGAGCGCGCCATGAGCGTGGCATGTAAATCATACTTTTCATGACAAGTTAGTCATGATTTTCATGATATGACCAGCCATTTATGTTCGTCATACAGTCATGTCACTCAATACCAAATTTGGTGTATATCAAGCTAACCGCGAGCACGCCATGAGCGTGGCATGCAAGTCATGTCGCACATGACAAGTCATGATTTCCATATTACCACTTGTCATTTATGTTCGCTATACAGTCATGTCACTCAATACCAAATTTGGTGTATATGAAGCTAACGAAACGGCCGCGAGCACGCCATGAGCGTGGCATGCAAGTCATGTCGCACATGACAAGTCATGATTTCCATATTACGACTTGTCATTTATGTTCGTCATACAGTCATGTCACTGAATACCAAATTTGGTGTATATCAAGCTAACCAAACGGCCGCGAGCGCGCTATGAGCGTGGAATGCAAGTCATGTCGCTCATGAAGTCATGATTTTCATATTACCACTTGTCATATATGTTCGTCATACAGTAATGTCACTCAATCCCAAATTTGGTGTATATCAAGCTAACGAAACGGCCGCGAGCGCGCCATGAACGTGGGATGTAAATCATTATTTTCATGACAACTTAGTCATGATTTTCATGATATGACCAGCTATTTATGTTCGTCATACAGTCATGTTATGTCATAAAAATTTTGGTACAAATCCCATTAACGATACGGCCAGGAGAGCACAAAGTCGTAGGCGCCTAGATAGATAGATAGATAGATAGATAGATAGATAGATAGATAGATAGATAGATAGATAGATAGATAGATAGATAGATAGATAGATAGATAGATAGATAGATAGATAGATAGATAGATAGATAGATAGATAGATACGCTCAAACTCGCCGAAGTTCGCTAAGAAATGCTTCGCATTTAAAAAATCAGAGCTTGAAATTATAAGCAGACGATCGCATGACCAGTGAAGGTTAGTCCTTACCCTGTGATTGTGCCCCTTATTACTTGATAAAGTTGTGTAACTTTACTACACCATGCGGAGTTGCTAAAAAGGAACGTTCCCGAGCGATAGTAATGATTCTGCTGACTTTTTTATGGGTATAGCGCAACAACTCCCGGTGACTGACTTTCTTTTAGTATCAGGTTTTCAGACTTCAGGGCCGTTTCCAGTGGCCTACCATGAAGGCTTGGGACCATATTCCCTGCTACCAAATATAGGCAGGTTTATAAATTACTTTGTCTTATGTCGTCATACGGCATGAGGTCAGCCTAAAAGAACAGGAAATGTGTGTTACAAAACACATTTATGCTATTTTGCTCTTTACAAAACTTCGGGTTTACAAAGTGAACTTTTAAAACCGCTTTAATAGCCTATAAAACTGCTTTGGAACTGTTGCGAACTGATGGAGAGGAAAGTACTTTTATTCACGGCTCACGTTATGCACTAGGTAAACTACGTCGTGAGTGCTTTTGGTGATTTTTCTTGTTTTTTGTTGATCTTCATGGTATTTTGTAACCACTTTGCTGTAACGTTTCTTTTCAGTGTTGAATATAAGGAGTAGGATTGGAAGGGAAAGGGTAAGGACGAGGTAAAAGTAACATTGGCGTCTTATTTGGGTAAAGAAGTACTTTTGAATGTTCGTGCGGTGCGCTCACGCGTGTGTCGGCAGTAGCGTTGTCGCGATACTCGCCGACATCGAACAAGCTTTCAGTAAACTGCTGCACAAATTGGGGCATTTCCTAGAACAGCATCTTGCAGAGATCTCGCAGCGCAACCTTCCGGCCTAAATTTAAATATTTAAAAGATTTCAGACATTGAGGACGTCCGAAAGAGATAGGACAATCTTAACGCACGCACCTAGTTCACTAGCCTGCGCTATAGCGGAACTAATGCAAACAGCAACAATAACTTCAAGTGTAATAATGCATGGAGGAAAGAAAATTCATAAAAGACACGTTGTTTCTACAGCACGTGCAGACTGTGCCGTGCAAATACGCGGACGCACGCGTCAACCTTAAAAACAAGGCGGCACCACTAAACCCAACGCAATGTTCTAGTTCTTTCAGCGTCGTGTGATGCCATAGGTGGCCCTACGTTGTCCGGGAAGCTTGGTCGTTAGTTGACTTGCCTGAGAGGTGCACTGCGACGAACATTCCATTTTGTGTCCACGACGCCAGAGCACGGCTCACGCCGTAGTCCTCGACGATGTAGACGAACACCAGCCCCATGTACGATGATGGCATGCAGATCAGTAGAGTCATTAGAGCGGCCAGAACAGGAACGCTCCAGCAGGTGTCCACGGGAACATGGGGCAGGCGGACAGCTCCCGACATCGTAACGTGTACTTCCGAAAGCTTAACCTGCCAGAGTGAACGCGAACGCAAAGGGCAATGAAGAACCGTTTTAATCATCGCATTACCTTACCACACTACAACGCCACTTTGATTAAAAAAAATATTATACTTGGTGTATCTATACGTGCACCTTCTGTGAACATTCGTTTCAGCTGCTATGTATCAGAAAACGTATATTCTTAAATAGTGGTAACTCGCGCACTTCTTTACTTTCCGAGCATGCGTTTTTCTTATATGCATTTCCTAGAGTTAGAAAACCACGAAATACATGTATATTTCGGAAATTTCGTGCAGCGTGTATTTGTAGGGATGTCGTGCATGTTTCCAGTCATTTATTAAAGCTATATTTACACTCCACTAAAGTGCCACATTCATGGAAAGCGGCTAAAACAATTAGCTGCATGGGGCAGTTGATTGCTAACCACACTGTAGAGAGAGACGCGCATTGGTATTCCATAACACAGTGAGCCGTTTTACATCTTCGCAGTATAATATGTGTTATGGGATCAGCTTTGAGATTCAACTTGCTGGGTCTATGTAAGTAGTAGTTCTCAAACAAATGCAATCCATTTTCATATACTTTTCTGAGACGCCTAAATACTCGCTTTCCTAACCGATTATTACATTCTCTGAAAGAAATGGCAATTTTTCAAAGCAGGATTTTTAAGCGAAAAGACTTAGCCTAGCCGAACAGCACTATCCGTCACAACTTCACTTGTGAGAAACTATCGAAGACGACTGTGAGGGCCACAATCAGCAGTGCAAAAGTGCGCCTATTCTTTTCCTTGCACAGAAAGTGTTGCTTATTCCACCATGCATGTGTGACCTCATGAAAACTGCAGTAGATGCAAAGAAACAACATACCAAATTCTATAACTATACCAACAGTATAACATTGGATTCACAGGCACAACGTGGCACACGTCATCAGAGCATTTCAGTTGTGTCGTTGCCAGCTCACCGTAGACAAACTCTGGGGATGCGCATACCTACGTAAGGTGACGTTGTGCCTGTATGACAGCCTCTTATGGGCGTGCTATTTCTGTGCGTACCTTTTACATACCACTAGATGATGTAAAAAAACGTTGTCCTGTTCGTAACTAACGCCCATCAGGAGGCCCCCGGCGGCTAATATAGTTCTATACATTTAGGAAGAATGTGCAGTGCATGATAAAAGCGCACACGTAGAGAGCGATTCACCATGCGTATACTCACAGTGGGTTGTCGGAGGCTGTCTAGGCGCAGCGTTCACTCGAAGAGCGAGGTCGCATGCGTACCTCTGGCAGGAATGCAGGGATGGATGGATCCGTGGCTGTCACATAGCTTTCTCTTTTACGCACGTGAGCTACGAGTGGACAGTATAAAAAAAGAAAGACAATAATAAAAGAACAAACTTCTTTCACAGCCGTTTTGTACTAATTGGTGTGATGCAAGCGAATGTCAAAATCGGACGGAGTTTCATTTTAGATTTTGCTGCTTCGAATCAGTGTGGGAGGCAAGGCTCTAAACGAACTCGAGAAGGGCAAGGGTGGCTGGCGTATACAGCTATACGTTCATAAGCGTTCGCCCATACACCGGACATGTTTCGTCGAACAAGCGGCTAATTTTTTTTTACTAAATTACGCAATGTTGCATTGAAGCTCTCAGAAATGCTAGAACAGGGAACGTCGCTGCTCCCGGCGTTTCGACAAGTGGACTTGTCCACTTCTACGCAGCAACTACAATCCATATAGCGCGTACGTATACGCTGCATTTGCTATTTCCCAGTCGCAAAAGTGGAGGAGGAGAAGAGAGATTGTGCGCAATGAGGTGAAAGGCACGAAGCGAGAAGAGTGGGATACTCGCGCAGCTTCGTGAGCCGACCTATCCTGGAGAGCGTACGCATACACGCTGCTAAGGCAGGAAGTTGCTATCTTGACGCAGACAAGTCCCATTGCCAGAACGTTGGCTCCAGCGACATTCCCTAGTCAAAAATTCCTCATCATTTAAAGCCTCCATCTTCACCTGAACTTCCATATTGTTTGCAATGAGATATTGTATGAAGAAGTTATTGAAAGACAAATGGTGAGTACAAGATATTTTTAACATTGTTATACATTAACTTAAAGAGCGAGGAAATTCTACAAAAAATTTTCAATGCGATTGAAAGCCTTCGTACATTGGTGAGTTAGGTGGTATTCCAACTACATTACGCCATCGCAAATCACGAATGTCAGCTACACTATCAGCGCATGCCCATGCTTTTTATTTTATATCGAGTGCCAGCATTTAGTCATAACAAATAGAAGTAGAGAAACAGATTTGTTTCTTGCGTGTAATCTAAAATTATATTATCGGCCTCGGTACAAAACAACGTTACCCAAGTTGCTGCGGTAATGTAAAAAAAATAATGCAGTGCTCAGCGCTATTTCACAGTATATGAATAATGTGTAATGTGGAGTGATTCTATGTTCTGTTATGCGCACTTTGATTCGACTCTCCGCAAAAATGGCATGAAGTGTGCAATTTTTAGACTTAGCAGACTGCAGGGGCTCCGTCCACCTAACACACACTGGGCCGTTGAGCTCTGCTTTTTACATTCTGTGACGAAGTTTTTCGTGAACTGCGATAGTGCATATAGAACTGTAAGCGTACTCATTAGGGCATATATATTAGCGTGACCATTCCAGAAAACAATTGGCGGGCCATTCCACTCCGAAAGGTGGATAACCAGCCAAGCTGCTCATTACACGGCACAGGGGTAACACAAAATTTCCAACCACGGCCCATCACGCACCCTGCCACTAAATCCCAAATGTCTGTCCAGAAAGATCCCTTTTGATTTTAGCGTATGCTCCGTCAAAGTTTCTAATTTGAGCAGCACACGTCTTTTTGCCGCGACATGAGCCCTCTTGTCTGGCTGGCCGCGTGGGCTTAGCGTCCCGTACACGATTTTAATTGGTTATTGCAGCCGGTGTGTTCCTTTCACTTTTAGTGAACCATTTGTAAGCAGTGGGGCTTGCTCAATTTCTGTGGAAATCATGTGTTTACCTGCGGACGACTTCTTGATCTTCATTGTACAAGTAGTGTGGCTTGCACTATTTCAACGGCACATACCTGCGCAAGGGGTTTGTGTGCACAGACACACGCAGCGTATACATATACAGCTTCGCTACAATAAAGCTTATCGCTTTCCGATAGTTCATCGCTATGTTCCCTCAGTTCTATTAATCCTACCAAATATAATGACAGGTGAATTCTTGCGGCAGTGGGCCGTTATACGTGTGCATTGGCTGGGAGGGGGGAGTACTTGTGTTGAATTAATAAATAAATAAACATATTTACATTTCTACTCAACCATCAAAATATTGCCGTTTCACTTCATATAATATATAATAGTAGACAGTGTAGCAACACCCACTACGCTGGTGTAGTCGTTATGGTTTTCGACTGCTGACCCGCAGGTCGCGGGGTCGAATCCTGGTCGCGGCGGCCGTATTTTCGATGGAGGCCAAAAAGGGTTGAGGCCCGTGTACTTAGATTGAGGTGCACATTAAAGAACCCAAGGTGGACGAAATTTCCGGAGTCCACCTCTACGGCGTCTCTCATAACCATATCGTGGTATCGGGACGTTAAACCCCAAGAATTATTATTACAGCGCAGCAACGACTGTGGCGTTGCATGGCAGAACTTTCTTCCTATCTCTGGAGTGCTGCCATCCTCATGACACTGCCTCGCCGCACGGAACTCTGCTATACGCTGTCTTTTTTGGCAATTAGTATGTTATGGTGCGGTTCTCTTGAAAAAAAAGTCACAGCATATCCGCGGAGTGAATGATGATGAGTGGGCGAAGCTCCGGAGGTACATCATCAAAGACGTGATGGTGGTTGGTTGCATGTGGTCAAACGATATGCATGTGAGACCATATCGCGATGCCATGTGTTGTATGAAATCGCGATCGTCATCGTCATCAGCGTCATCGTTATGACGCATAGTGGGTACATTCCATGGTGGTTGGTTGCATGTGGTCAAACGATATGCATGTGAGACCATATCGCGATGCCATGGGTTGTATGGCATCGTGATCGTCATCGTCATCAGCGTCATCGTTATGACGCATAGTGGGTACATTCCATGTGGTGTGCCGTGATGGCAGCGTCATCGTCATCCCACAGGGAGATACTGCTGGTTACGCAGTATCTCCCTGTGTGCTGGTTACGCAGTTACGATGTGCATGTGAGACCATATCGCGATGCCATGTGTTGTATGGCATCGCGATCGTCATCGTCATCACGGCACACCACATTCCATGTGGTGTGCCGTGATGGCAGCGTCATCGTCATCACGCAGGTGGCTACTACAAACGTGGGCCGCACGACCCACGGCATAAGGAGCTTCGCCCCTAAAAATATTGGGCATACGCTGTATCGACCTAGTTAAATCCCATGTAAGTTTCGGGAACTGGTACCAGACCACTTGCCGATCTTTCGCCTTTATGGGCATATATATATATACATATATCTATATACTTACTGTGTACGTGACGCACGCGCACACGGCCGACAGAAGCGAAAAAAAGACGGCAAAGTGAGAAAAGAGGAACGCGATTCCACGTTAAAAGGGAAGCTCCGCCCGCTTCGGTAGGAAAACAGAACGTATGGGTAGGGCCGTCGGATGAAAACGAAGTGTTTGCATCCAGCAATCGCGCTATGGGGACGCTGCGTCTTATCTTGCAGGGACGCGTCCAAAGTCGGTCGTAAACTGCGCGCGCACCGGTGTGCCTGGTGGAATGGGGCTTGGTGCGGCTATCGAAGGTCAAGTCCGGCGCTTTCCTAGGGAGTGCTCTCCTCTGGATGCAGACGCTGGCGGCAATTATCACAGAGAGCGTACAAGGTCACACATGCTGCTCGTAAGTGCGCAATTTTGATTTCAGATTCAAAGCAGATGAAACGCTAGAATTGCGTAAGTGCTTGAGTACATGGGACATATCTCAAAGCACATGAGACTTTTTTTCTTTATGAAGAAACAATCGATGTTCAAGCGAACGCCAAAGGCCCACAAGATTACATCATCTCTGCATGAAGGAGCGTGTAGGCCGATACACAATGGATGGAAAAAGGAAAGGACTAAAATATTATTTATGAATAAATGAATGAATCTGGCTTCCGATACCTACTATACCCGTTATCAAACTACAGAAATGATAGGGATACGCATTCACCAATAACGACAATGGTAGCGCAGTTGAGCAGGTTCCAAGGGCACCATTTGCTATGTATGTAGTCATTTTTATGGACATTTACATAAGGGGCGGACGCTTAATACATTAGACCACGTGCGTGCTGCAAGAAAGATGACAACACAAATACGCATCTGCTATGTACAGAAGGTAGAGAGGACAAAGAAGAAAAACTAGCTATACTCAATCTCACAATTACCTTGCAGCACTGGCGAAGCTACGAGGAGTACACAGGCAAGTAATCTTGCGCAGCATATAATATAGTTCCGGGCATAACTGTTTCATTATTAATCATAGACAAGGGTTTTATCTGTGCTCCTTGCATGACGCGTTACAGCTGGTAATCGTAATAACCTCCCTAACCGCGATAACGTACAGCAATATGGCAGCCCCCATGGAGCCCAGACCGTCCGCTTCCATCCAAATTGGTGCATTTTACTGGCTATCTACCCAGACAGGAAGAAATAAGTGGTATAACCTGTCATCGCTTGGTATCATCTAAAGCGCTGAGGGCAAGGCATCAAGTATCTTTCGTCGCTATTATTTAGATCGCTCGTTTGTTTTGATGCTGGTAAGACTACCAAGGCGTTGCCGTGCGGTAAAAGTGGTTTGATGGCAACTGAACAGATGGCACCACAACATTAGCGCCGGTGATGCGTCGACGATGCGAAACACCCTCAACGTCTATATTGTTTTCTGTGCCAATAATGTGCAGTTCCACTCAAGAATGGTACACTCTTATATAGTTCCCGCTTAAAGTGCTAAATATAGCCAGAAAACCGGACATTTTTTGTCTGGTTTCCTGGAGATAGCCAGAATTTAACCAGGACCTGATTAAGAGTGTAGGTGATGGCCGCTGAAAGTGTGTCGTGGTCATGCAGGCGCCCTAGTGCATCGACTGGATCTGCGGAGCGCTTTAGGTCGAACATCCTGCATTATCCGTGAGAAGCACGATTAGTAGCGCTAAATGCGTTTGGTGGTGTCAAAAACCGCCAGGCCTGCGCGGAACGCGCAGCACAGTCACAGCGAAAGCTGGGAGAGCACCATTTCTTAAACCCGTTGCAATCTATCTTGGGGCTACTAATACAAGTACGCTTGCAAGGTACCCACTACTCCATTAATTGATTCGGTGGCTGATGACGACGAAGAATTATGGCTGAGCCCTTTGTAATGGGTTGGAAGCATTCAACGACCCCCTCGTAATGCAAGTCATATTTTGTGACGCCTGGTTACACAAATGGCATTCTGTGACGCCTGGTTGTCGTTTCAATCTTCTGCCACGTTATATTGCGCATGTTAACGCGGTTGCTTCCCGACATAATGCTTGTATATGGTTTTTGTGCGACGGGTTTTCGAGCACAGGCATGGCTCAGTGGTAGAACACTGGGCTGGCACGGAGCGGACCCAGGTTCGAACCCAGTTCCATCCTGAACATTTTTTCTTAAAGTTTTTTTTTTCTCATTTCGTGCGATAGCGGTTACGGACACCGGCGGCGGCGGCGGCGGCGGACAACTACGGCACCCTTGTTGTGATCTCATAACAGCTTCCGCTGTAAAAAGATCCCGGCGAAAGCGCCATTAACGCTGCTATAAAACGAACCGCGTTCCTCAAACTCCAGCGAACACGCCCTGTACAAGTGGGTGTCTGAACATCAAAGAAACGGTGAGGTGGCGTTCCCGAAGAGCTTTTCGCGTGTTGTATTAACTGCAGGGGGCAAGTATCCACAAGGTAGGCGAGCCGACGCCAATGAGACAACGAGTAGGCGACGCGACGCGGATGAACACGTCTTGAGGGGCTTTCGCCTTTCCTATTGGCTAACAAGACCTGCAGCTTTCGCAGTGCTGCGAGGTACTTCTGAGATGGAGTATAGTGTGCGCTATTAAAAACACCGACCTATTGCTGTTATCTAGATCCGTGCGTTACGAGCTTTGCCTTGTCGTCGTGACTATATATTTTTCATAATGAAAGTCGGTACGCCTACATTTACACCTTCACGTCACCTATGTGTACACGAATCTTTTAAGTGCGGAGCACTTTAGGGGGCCGTGCTGTCTTATGCTTTAGTATGCTGTCGTCGTCGCTCGGCGTAACGCGCTCCATGTGTAGCATATTGAGCGCTCGCTCGCGTCAACGAGAAGTCTTCTTCCTCTTGTTCTTCGAGCGCCCTGATGATGATCACTTATCATCATGAAAGGGAAAATTGACAACCACCCCACTTGCAAATGAGTTCTGCGGGTTTCCGCAGAACTCATTTGCATTACTTGTGTCCATGTGCTTCGAGTTGTCTATGAATTCGCCCTCGCGCTGCCAATTGCTAGCTTCCTGGTTAGCTCAATTGGTAGAGCGACCGCCCTGGAAAGGCGTTGGTCCCGGGTTCGAACCCCGGACCAGCACGAATTTTTCGGCAACTAAGAAGCTTTTCTTTCTGAGAAATCCGTACGGATTTCCTTGTGGCTTCGTGCTACAAGTGGGTGGTTGTCAATTTTCCCTTTCATAACCCTTCCGCCACCTTGCGGGTTTCCGCAGAACTCATTTGCATTACTTATCATCATCAGCAAAAAAAAACTAGTGTGCTTGGCGTAACGCAGGCAAAACCACATATAAATTAGCAAAAAAAAAAAAGGAAGCAAGCGTGAAATAGAAAGCGAGAGAAAGAGAGAAAATAGGAAGTAAAATATAAAAAGCAATATAAAAAAAATTAGATAAAGAGAGAGGTAGAAATAAATAGAAATAAGCAGAGAAAAAAAGACAGTCAAAAACGAAAATAGAGAAAATGAAAGAAGGAGAGGAGGAAAGAAAAGGAAAACCGAAGACAAACAAAGAAGGCTGCCCAGCTCCGCACTTCCTTTAGGCTTGGCACCCCTAATGCGAAGCTGCCTTAATTTTTTTAATGCTCACATAAACTAGGGATTGAAGTAATTAGCCGTTATGGCTTTAATTAGACGTCTTTAGTTGTCTCTGTCGTTGTCATCTCCGCAACGAAAACACATTGTTTTGCTGTAGACGTAGTGGGGGGTTTAATAAGCTTTCTCTGAAGGAGATTGAACTCAGTGACACCCTACTACGCAAAGGGCTTTTCTTGCTCTTTTTTTTTTCTTTCGTACGGTTCATTATACTCCTGCGTTTTGTTATTTCAACCCTAAAGCGATAGCGCTGTCAGGCTCTTTCTCTTTTAGACGCTCTGTCATAATCACATGTTGTTTACAATGTATGTCACACAAGTGAGAACATTGTTTTTATTGTGGCTTTGTTATTCCTTTGCTGAAATGTGCAGTGCGGCGCTGAGTTAACACTCACCTACACTGTACAGATTCACGTGAGTAGAAAGAGTGTTAATACGGGTCATTTTGTGGATTCGTACGGTCAGTAGGAACCCACATACTGCGTGCGTATAGAGCTGCATTGTTTGAGTAGAACGATGATAAATATTGAAACGTGTCGAGGCTAAAGAAGAAAAAAGTCCCCTCAGGGAGACGAGCGAGCGAATGGGGCAGGAGGAGGGGAGAAAAACTAACTTATTCACGCCGCATTGAGGCTGGTTGAACCAATTTATTAACCTGCGTGCTTATTTCTTAAGTTCAGCAGGTGTCAAAGTAACAAAGGCGAATATTCCAAAGGTGAATATTCCAGAAATAATAAAGCAGCGTAAGCTGTATATGGCTAGGCGAAATGAAAAACCGTTCGCCAAGAGTTTCGATAACGGTCTCCATTGGATGCGCCGCCAGTTACGTCGTTCTCTACGTCGCACCTAAGCGCGCGCGCCATTGGCAGCGGCGTTAGTGCTCTCTCTCCTACGCTTTGTCTCCTCTAGAAATCATCTACTCTACGGAGCGGCACCCGCGTCCCACACCTTCTACAGCGCATGCGCGTACCCTCCCCTATCCTCTCCTACGCTCACCTCCATTCTCTACTCTAGAGAGAACGTCGAACGTTACCTAGAGAAGGCAATGGCACAGTACACACAGACATACAGCCACACGCCCTTCGTGCTTGCGGGTGACTTCAACGTGGATATAACCACGAACGACTGGCTCGTCCACCACATGATAGACGCGTACTCGTTGCAACGCATTTCCGACGACAACCGACAACCATAAGGGGAACGTGCATAGACCTCATCTTCGCAAACTTCACAATGAAAACTCTTCAAAAGGAACCGCTGACGCCACATTTGACCGATCACAAGGCCGTCGTCTTCAAAGCGCCCCGTGCACCGACGCAAGGAATCGCACACGTTCCCTAAATAAACACGCAACCACCACATTCTCCGTCTTCTCTTATGCATTCTCATTTATCCTTTCAATAAAATTCCCGCTCAAGCTATCTATCTCTCCGCTGCTTCGCATCCACACATGCTTCCCTTTAGCGGGAGATGGCGAATTTTTTTTTTTTTTTCATAGCTTGGCACTGTCTTCATCGAAGCCTTCTTTAGGTTATGTGGCAGGCTAGATTCAACGTTTCTACAAGTGTACTTGCCCTCGTCAAGGCCTGAACTGTCTTCCTTAGAAGTGTGCCTTCGTACGCTTTTCTAACTCTCTCCAAACCTCAAATGTAAAGAAAGCGGCGAGAAAGCACGTGCACGCAGGAGGAATGAAGAGAAATGGTAGGTGGGGACATTTGAGTAGGAAGTTTGTATGACAAAAGGGGGTTCAGTTTGTGTGGTAATAGAGGGACACAAAAAATTAAGGGAGCTGCGCACTAGTGGTGCCAAGCATTGTCCTCTACCTGGTCTCTGTGTGCTTGGCGGTCGCACGGCGTAACTGCTTGCGTTTTATTCATCAACTTCGGAGAAAAGAATTTATTGTTGAACAAACGTCTGTAAAACGCAGTTATAACTTCATGGAGGTCGCGCTTTTTCGTTGCATTATTCGTGGGTCAGAATGTAAGGCCGCGGCTGAGACGACCGATTTCTGCTTGATACATGCTCGGTGATACGTCTAATATCCTACTAATGTGTTCTAGGTTTGGGTTGGGACAACAAAATTTTTTCTTGTGTTTATAAAATTATTCTAGCACGAGTGGGTGGCACGAAGCTATTGCGCTGTTCTTTGATTAACAATTTTTCTTCATTACGGTTCTCAAATTGAACAAGTTCTAAAGTTTCTTCTCCAGATAATTTAATGCTATCAAGTAGGTCGGTTAGTAAGTTAAGCTGATTTCCGCAAGGTCCTTTCAATATGTCTATGAATGACAGAGATTCACATAAAAAAAAAACACAGTTTCATTTTTTAATAATCTAGGCACTAGGGT
The DNA here is from genome assembly GCA_030522465.1 of Rhipicephalus appendiculatus. Classification (NCBI taxonomy): domain Eukaryota; kingdom Metazoa; phylum Arthropoda; class Arachnida; order Ixodida; family Ixodidae; genus Rhipicephalus; species Rhipicephalus appendiculatus. The sequence continues at coordinate 15,491 of JALIZH010011971.1, forward strand.
ACCCAACGCTTATCTGACCTTAATTTTGAGTTCTTTCTTTTCCTTGCTTTTATGTAACTACAATATTTCCCTAACTTCTGTTTCTACTTCTGTCGGGAATAATAGGTCATGATAACTAGCAAAATGGGAAGCTGGGACGGAGACGATTGGGGGGAAGTAGTGGGATTAGGGGTTGCCTGTTCTGCCTTTCCTGCTTGTTTGTCGAGTACGTTTGTTGCTGGTAAACGTACCCGAAGCATCGTTTACAGGTGGTGCTTTCTTGCTTCACTTTGTGTCGATAGCGACGTCCTGTCCGATTTTGTTTGCTAGCGTCAGCTGGTATCTGCGGGAAGGTATTGCGTGTGTTTGCCGGCTTTTGTTGTTTTAATTATGCTGTTGTTTCAAGTTCCACTGTCTGAGTAGACTATTCTTGTGCCTTAACTGAGGACAGACGTGTGTGGCAGCTAGTGGTTATAGCACATGTAGCGGGTTCTCTTTCGCAGGGCGGGCCATTAGAGCGTTTCCTCGGTTGCGTCTGCTTAAATTCACTCCTGATTCTATAGTCGATGTTCGTGTCAATTACTTAGACACCTGAGCAGTTAAGGTGTAATTTGACCAGAGCAACAAAATATTCTCAGGGTCCTGGTGAATATCATCGTGATTGATGGCATCACCACTTTCATGGCCATGTTGAATGTCTAGAAGAAAATTGTCAACGCGAACCTCGTGCACGTGCTAGGAGCAGTGTGTCGGAACGGAACGAAAACGAAAAACGAAAAAACGAAAAAAAAAAACGATATTTTTGACCGGAACGAAAACGTAACCGAAACGTTATATATTTTTTCGTTCCGGAGTGAAAACGAAATATTTTTAATGGTTTTTCGTTCCGGAGTGAAAACGAAAGATTTTTAATGGTTTTTCGTTCACGCGAAATGTCTGCACTGAAGCATACTTTCTGAAGTGCTTCCAAAGAGAGAAAGAAAGAGAATGAATGAGGCGGTCTTTCAGCCGCCCGTTGGCGGGAACAGGGCTCAGTGCCAATACTTTTCCCTTGTGTCCAGAAATTCTGTCCTATGGCATCCCTCTCCCTCCATTTCATTTTTTTTTTTTCATTTAGGAGGAATGTGGAAGGGGACTGAAGGTAGTGGAGTGTCGAACAAATAATCATTCGTGTGGTGCGATTCCCAAGAAATGTACGGTCAAGGCAATGTTGTCGCCTTTGTACGTCCACATCGCGTCGCTAGCACCTGCACCACCATGTTGAGTTGCGGCAGTATCATTTGCCTTGTCAAAAGTGCGGTGGATTGGCTTCTGCACCATTGACAGCTTGCAAAATAGTTACTGCGCATGCGCGAGCAAGTTTATTTTCCACATATAGCTAGAGCTAATATAGCTTCGACCACAGACGGCACGCAAACTATTTTTTGTCCCATTCACCACTAATGCCTGCCTTTTTTTATTTCGTTTTTCCTGTTCGGGGGAACATGCAAAGAGGCGTGAAATTCCTGCAGTGTGTTTTGAAAAGCCTTTGTGGAGCTCCCGCATCTTCGCTGCAATGTGGAGGGCTGAACGTGCTTCTAGAAAAACTAGAAAAACTGTCTGGAAACGAGGGGTTCTCGTGGAAAACGTTCTTGCGGAAAAGAGTCAGACAACTTACAGGTGTTTTCAAAGTGCACGCGAGGGGGTGCACCCCGTTAAAACTTTCATGCTTGCAAGTTGCACCTCTACACTGTAGAAGCATCGAGGGGCTGTTATTCACAGCTTTCTGCAAACTTACAGAAGGCTGTTCACCGCAATCTATAGGTCATTAACCCCACGCACCCTTTTTAAGCAGTTTAAACACCCTTTTTTGTAGTTGTGCTTTTTAAGTAGCTGCATACTTTCACTCATCACTCACCGCTTTCCTTACCTTGTCATATGCCACTGGTAGTTTGCATTCCATCTTTTTCTTTTTTCTGTTTTTTCTTTTGTCTTCCACCACGTGCACGTTCTCAAAAGCTACATGCTCCGCTCCCTTTGGGCAAGTTGTTTTGCTTTCACAGATGCATCTCTAAAGCTCTGCTCTCTCTGCAGTACGCGAAATGACCGTACTTCCTCCTTCCCAGTCATCAGAACCCTTCTGTCCTCGCAGCAGTCACAGATCACTGTCTGATCTCACTGACTCCATCGTACAGAAACTGGGCTAGGTCCTAGCTTGCACGCCTATTGGCCTCGAGGGTCACCACTGGAAACGCCGGCGCCACCGTCGGCGTGACGTGCTTGGCAGGATCATGCGGTCTCGGCGGCCGCGTCGGCTGCTTGCGGAGGCGCTGCCGCGTGCTTTGTAAATGAGTTTCATAATAATAACAATAATAATAATAATAATAATATCTGGGGTTTTACGTCCCAAAACCACTACATGATTATGAGAGACGCCGTAGTGGAGGGCTCCGGAAATTTTGACCATCTGGTGTTCTTTAACGTGCGCTGACATCGCACAGTACGCGGGTCTCTACATTTTCGCCTCCATCGAAATGCGACCGCCGCGGCCGGGATCGAACCCGCGACCTTCGGGTCAGCAGCCGAGCACCGTAGCCACTGTTCCACCGAGGCGGACGTAAATGAGTTTCAAGCTCCACCTGCGCTGCGGTCGGTACGAATACGGAGGCTTTCTCGCATTTTGAACCCAACTGAACCCATTGTAACAGGAGTGGCTGCCTCCGAAAGTGATGAACATGCTGCTCTTAATGCTCGGCGCAGTAGTGCCTGACGTACGCAACGAAGTCCGGTATAAGCCGGCACCCGTTCCCGTGGGACAAGAAACTGCGTGAAGAGTGCCTTGTGGTGCTAAGAACCGGCAAGCAGCGATCGGCTACGAGTCATGTGTACAACAAGCACTTCCGCGACGACGATTTTCGCTACTGCGTCGGGGCTGTGATGTTGAGTGGCAGAAAGTGCGCACGGCGACGATCGTCCGCGCGCGCTTCCCGCCGGCTAATGGTGCTTATCTACCACAGTATGGAAAAGGCGCTGCCTTTTGCATCCTGCGATACCATCTCAGAACGTTCCTTTACGACCTCTTGATCGTCGGCCCCGTGCTCAGCGTCTACAATATGGGCTGCAGATACTTTAGTGACTGTTTAGATACGTTGGATTTAAAAACTCGCAAGGTTCCTTGTAGATTCCCCTATGACCGGAAGGCGAAAGCCACCTTCTTCTCCTTCTTGTCAGTCATAATGTATTGATTTTCCCCGCCCCGCTCCAAAAAACTTCGTGCACCTAACGAAGTTTTGCACTGCCTCCGTGATCGGCTCACCGATCACGGAGGGTGTGCAAAGCGACCATGTCGTGTGAACACGTCATCATGTGACATCACGTTATGTGGCGTCATGGTGACGTCATGACGTCTTCACAAATTTGGGCAATCTGTGACGTCATGATGACGACATATGGTGAAGTCATCACGTGATGGTGATTCTTTTGCATTACTCGTGCCGGCGCCGACGAGGCTGGATGCTGACGGTCAATCTTCCCTTTAATAAGGCCTCGAAGGTTTTCGCCTTCATAACCTATATGCGACGTTTGCTGGTGGATGTACATAGCGAGCGAGTCAAATGCTGCGGCTGATGTGTGCTGCATTTATGTTGGCAATAACATTCTTTCAGTCTCGTGCATTGTCATGACGCAAACGCTAAGTGCTTTTTAAAAAGCCCAAATTTACTTGTGCCACTCTCAAACTCAAGTTGGGCCTATCCAACCCCATGCTTTTTTTTAGCCTTATTTAATTATGTCGAAAAGATGCCGCGCTGTTGGCGTTGGACTCGACCTACTTCCCTAATTGCTGGGCAACTCGCCAAATAATGCTGGGAATTAAAATTGTGCATTTCACTCTTTACGTGTCCTTGTTACCCTGCTTTGCACCTGCAGGTTGCTGCATTAACTTCCCTTTCTTTCACCGCTATTTCAAGTGAAGCGCTTCCGCGAGGTGTTTTGTACAGCGCCGACAGCAAATGTTATGGGGAGCGCGCGGCGGTATCCTGTCAAGCACGCAATCGAGGCGCGCCCGATAGAGGGCGACTCCGTAACTCCTCGAGGCCAATAGAAGTGTTCCTGCTGGTACAACGCTTCGTTACCGACGTTTACAGCTAGTTCAGATGGGACGTGACAGAACAAATCCCGCTCGAGGGTACTTCAAGTATGACAGCGTCTCAAAGAAATCGACGTGCCAGATTGAGGACTGTCAACACGTTGTGTCGGGCGACCATGGCGGGAACCTCGAGCGCCATTTGCAGCGACGCCACAAGGAAGTGTACGACAACATTCTGGCCGACAAAGTCCACTCTACAAAGCGTCTTGCGTCGGACGAGGCGGAAGGCTCTCCTGTGGCAAAGCTCAGGCAAGTGAATATACAGAACATGTTTAAACCCATTTCATCGAAGTGTGTTTCGCTGGAAATAACAGAGGACATCATCATGAATAGCTGCGTTGAACTAGTCACAAGAAATGGTCGGCCATTTCGGCTGATTAATGACTCCGGCTTTCGGAAAATAATTGATCCTGTCCTAAAAGCGATCAGTGCTAAGCGAGCCATCACAGCAGAGACTGTTAAGGACAGGGTCCAGGAAGAAGCAAAAAGCAAGCGAGAGGAAATTTCGCAATCGCTGAAGAAACGGATGTTTTCTTTAAAAATTGACAGCGCATCGCGACTTGACAGGGCTCTGCTTGGCATCAACGCACAGTATGCCGAAAATGGAAAACTAATTCTTCAACCACTGGCCATGAAGGAGCTTTTCGATAGACATACTGCTGAGCATTTGACATCACAGGTGAAATGCACTCTGTCTGGTTACGACCTCAGTGTCACCCAGGTGTACAGTGTCACAACTGACAACGGTGCAAACATGCTAAAGGCTGCTCGCCTTCTCAGTGAAACAAAAGATGAAGCCGACGCTTCCAGTTCAGACGAGGAAGACGATAGCGGCTACCCTGAATTTGGATATTGCGGCTCTCTGCTGGACGATTCAGAAGATGCCGAGGGCCTTGGTCTTGATGGGGCCGATTTTAAGTTAGGCGTCAGATGCTGCGCACACGCTGCAACTAGCTGTTAGCGATGCCGTTAAGGACTCCTGTTCAAGCGCCCTCGTTGCACAGTGTCGTGCACTTGTGAAGAAACTCCGCGCACAAAGTGCAATGGGCTTGATAAGAAAGCTAGGGCTAAGGAAGCCCTTTATTGATTGCCCGACACGATGGATGTCGACGTTGACCATGCTGACCAGGTTAGTTGAACTGAAGGACTTCGCTAAAGACTTCCTTTCACGCGAAGAGACCGCAAGTTGGGCTGACAGCATGTGGGCAAAAGTAGAAATGCTGATACAATCCCTTCAGCCAGCACAACAAGCCACGAAGGTACTTCAGGCAGAACAACTGACCATTGGAGATTTCTACGGTGCTTGGCTGACGTGTTCTATGAAGACATCAGCGATACCATCGCCACTGGCACAGGCCCTGGTTCAGTCCATGAAGAAACGAGAACGAAATCTCTGCAGTACGAATATCTTTGTGCTGCTTTGTACATGGACCCCCGCTATCGACTTCTTCTGACCCCTGATCAAAAATATCAAGCGAGGATGCATCTGTGCAAAACCTGGAAGCGAATCGCAGGCCTTCAGCAGAAGCAATGTAGCAGCTGCATTCCAGAGAGCACCGCTGCATCAACTTCAGAGGAACCGGAAGACGCCCTCGAAGCGTTTCTGAAAACGAAGGATGCTGAGGCTGGCACTGAATCGCGTTTGACAAGTGAGCCAGGATTAGCGGACATCGGACTTTTGCTAGAAATGCTGGACAAGGAGCCGCGCCTTCCAAGAAGCACAAAATGTGTTGAAATTTTGGGAAGAGCGCAAAGAGCGGCAACCGGAGCTATACATGTTAGCACAAGTGGCCCTTGGTGTGCCAGCCACACAAGTCAGTGTGGAGCGGGCCTTTTCGGCACTGAAGTTTGTGTTGTCGGAGCAGCGGTCTCGCTTGTCGGAGAGCACACTCGATGATCTGCTGCTGCTGAAATCGTGCTCACTCCCTTAATGAAAATGCGGGATTCAAATATGAAGAAAAATAAATACTAAGTTTTTGTTGTTTCTTTGCTTCGAAGTTTCTTGCAGAGTCCCTTATAATCATATCGTACATTTGGGACGTAAACCCCTGCCCAATTATGAAGATCCTAAATAATTAATTATTATTTAAAAATTTTATTAGCTATGCTATTACTTTTCATTTTATAAAAAAGAAAACGTTACGAACCGTTACGGACCGTTTTTTTTTTCGTTCCGGAACAGAAACGGAACGGAACTTTTTTCTGTGGAACGAAACAAAAACCGGAACGAAAAACATTTTGTTCCGACACCCTGGCTTGGAGTGTGAGTGATTGTAGAACAAGAGGCAAAGATGTTGTGAGGGTGAATTTTACGTTTGTACTGTTTGTAAATTATTTACCAGTGTTTTCATGGGCTTCATCACCGATGTTGTCTGCCATTTCGTTAGTGTGCAATGAAGTTTAATATTCCGGATGTACCGTGGTACAGCAGTGATTAGATCTTGAATGTCATGCTTCGTGGCGCCGCTTTTAAACCCAAAAAATGGCTTATGTTTCCTTCGTGGACACTGCTTGCGTATTTGCAGGGGCAGCGAAAAGTTTCCTGGCCGCTACCGCATGTCATCCTACAGCTGCCCACACGAGGAACTCTTGACTACTGCTGCACTTGTGCTGGCTGTCTACGAGTACAGCTACGTGTGCTGAGGAAAGTAGATAGCACTCACTATGTTATGTCATCTCCCGTCGGTAGAAATCCTAACGTGACGAAGCTTCCATTGAGATAGGGGCTTGAAACGACGAGAATTTTTGAACAGGCAATGTCGTTTTGACAAGTCGAATAGTGTTCGCAAAGGCAGAAAGTGTCTTCCTTAGCAGCGTGTTTATGTGCGGTTTCCTCACTTTCTCCCTGCCTCAAAAGCGCAGGAGGGGAAGAGAGAGCATGTGCGCATAGGAGAGAAAGTAAAGAAATGGGAGGAGAAGATGACTACCGAGAAGAGGAGGTTGGTATGGGAAAAGGGCGTTCGGTGACGTGTTGCAATGGAGGAGTAAAAGAGATGAAAAAAAAAACTGGAAAAAGGAATGAAGTACCCAGAGTGAATTGCATGTTCTTCTTTTTTGTGTGTATTTACGGCGTCGAGGTGGGAGGGCATTATGGTGAGCAACACTTCCGCGCTGCGTTTAAGAAAATGGCGCCAGGACCTATACCACCAGGTGAGCACAAACTGAAAATTAGTGTTTCGTGGTGATATGGCTTTTTATAAACTCAGTATAAGTGTCGCTTAAGTGTGACAGTTCGTACTTGTGCCCCAAAAATATGGATAGCCTGCAGAGGTTTCTTTGTAAAATTCGTATTTATCGGATGGAGTATTCTCGACTTGTGAATCACACATGACACTCCATATATCCTGTCTCTGAGAGACCGGAAATCTGTATGAGGTATATAACGTTCGAGTTCTTCGAAACTGTCACCTGACAGATTAAAATGCTGCGTCCTGGCTAGGGTAATTTAGTTTATTTGCCGATTCCGCGCGACACCCTTCCAATATAACATTAAGGGGTAGTTTATTTCCGCTAATATATTGCTTGTGATAACGCGAACATTCAATCATGTAAATCAAGTCTGCACTAGAGCAGATAAAATTAGACTTATTTTTTTTTTCGCGCGTCATATACATTGTCAACTTTTCTGCATTAGTTTGAACGTTATTTAGAAGCTGCAACATTCACTCTCTGACAAGTTTTACATTGGCGAAGCAATACAACTGATTATTTTAGATTAAACGGGCATAGGGTGCATCCGGCGAATAAATTCAATTATCGAAACCAGCGGAACAGAAATATCATGTGGCAGGATACAACTTCAATGAACTCAAGCTTCACATCCATCAGACAAAGTTTATTTCCCCCTGTAAACAGGAAATATAGACAGCCATGTCTGATGGTCAAGAGCAATGTACTCCAGCCATTGTGCATAAATGCTTCAAACGCGTCTTACTCCTCAGCGTTTCGAAAAATTCTCACGGTTACGTGTTTGTTGAAGACTCGTGCACGAGTCTTCAACAAACACGTAACCTTGAGAATCACAACTAAATTTCGACCTCTGGGTGGTTTACGGGCCCTTTTAGTGAATGAACGCAATCATAGACAGCGGAGATCGTAGAGATCGGACGGAACTTCTTTTTTTTTTCAGGAAGTAAGAAAGAATAGTCTTTTTTATATTGCATTCCCAGTGGGACGCGTAAACACAGCAGGAAAATGTTAGAACGAGTGTCCGTTTCGGCCGATTGACGCTCGCGCAAATCTTCTTTAAGCTTGAACCATGCATGTGTATGTACGTCTTTTCACATTAAAAGGAGTAAAGTACCCCTGTCCACAATGATCGTCCTTCTTTTTGATGAAAATCGCTTGAAAAAGATCGCTAACAACTTCGTTTCGTTCTTTTCTAGAATCCTCATCATTGCGAACACTAATATCTCTTTGGAACGTAAGCGTGCTATGTCCTTACCCTTGATATTGGGTTTCCGTGCTCTGCCTGCCTTCATGTCCTCCTGCCAGTGTGTGGGTGCCTCGACGCTAATTTTTTTTTTATTATTATGTCACTGCAGTACTTTTCGGATTATGAAACCAGACCAGTGGCAGGAATAAATTAGTAGCGTGTCGTGCAGATGCAGAATCAATCCATCGCAGAGCCCGTCCCCCCTACCCACTCAGAAGACTGCCATTAATACGATTCGTGGGTATATTCAGGAAGATGTACGTAACTGGCCCGGAAATGAACTACTACCATGTAATGACCAGTTAAATGCAGAAACGCACTACATTACAGATTCTACTGGGGTTTTATGACACAAAATCGACACAAGACAGAAGGCAACGAATGAACTCCTTACTTTGCTCGCGGTCCCATAATAACGAACATTACAATGAAGTGGCCTAAAAGTTGCTGGCCCTGTAGTGTCAGAGCAAGACATCGAAACAAATGTCACAATGAACTGAATAACCACATTAGCAGAGTCTGCTTATCATCCCCTTTTCAAACACACATTAACAAACACGTTGTACTAGTTTTCCAACCACAAGCATTCACACTACCCGGTGATGCTACACTACACCGCATTGACGACAGAGGCTGCTAACTAGTATACCAAGTTTATGATAAACACTCAATGCATCTCATACTTACTCAAATATTCCCCATGGCGATATCTATGGCCCACGTTTAGGAACAACGGAACCAGCCACCGTCAAGTCCAAGCGTCCAGGAACCCTGGACCCTTGGAGCAGAAGAGTTGCGTTCTATACTGTGGCAGAGTATTGTAATCCTCAACAGCCTCACAGCAGCTCCGCACAAACGCACATATCTGAAAGCCGGCACACTCGACTACGAGAGCAACGACTTGGGCTAAGAGTTGTTAAGAAATAAAGATTATCTCGGCCTCTTTCTTTCCCCCTCACCCGCAGATGTCTTATCGCACCTGGACTTTATACGCCAATGGATACTAAAACGTGTGGATGCTAGTGGCATGGCGAAAGCCGTTGTAATAAAAGTACTCGCCGCTAGACGCATGCTTGCCCACACCCCCATGGCATAACTGGTGCTGTAAGGCACGCGAAAAGTGCAGACCATGAACATACTTTCTACCAGATGGCAGTATTTGTTGTTAGGTGCTCCAGCATGCTTAAAAAAAGCAAAAAAAAAAAAAAACGAAACGAGCCATACGACCCAATATGCGGGGGGTTTCTTTTTCACCCACTTGATTCTTTCTTTAGCTTATCACTTGTACAATTCAAAACAAAACAAACTAACTATGCGTTGAACTTGCATTATTGAACCTTATTTATTTTTTGAAAACTCTAAATCATCTGTCAATATTTCAACGTGTGCAAAAAAAAAGAAGCCCGGTAGGTGTAACGGGTACAAAAACAAACTAACAAACAAATGAACAAAAAAAAGAGACCCACCAGGCCTTCACGAAATACGCAGGGCCGTCACAGCGTATGCGGGAGGCCGTTGTAAATTTTCTTTGGCTGTCTACTGCACTGATAGTTGCGAAGTGCCCGCTACGCACTAAAACGAAGGGCTGCCTCCGCTTCGTTTCTCCTCTCCCGTTTTCTCTCTCTCTCCGGCGCCGCTGTGCCGGAGAGAGAGAGAAATATAATGCGGCGTGCGCTCGTATATAATGTGGCGCGTATATAATGTAGTATAATGTGGCGCTCGTATATAATGCGGCATGCGCTCGTATATAAAGTGGCGCGCGCTCGTATAAATGCGGCGTGCGCTCGTATATAATGCGATGCGCCCCCTCGCTCCATTGCACTCTCCTTCGCAACGGCGCTATGGATGTCAACGTTGGCGCCAGTTGTAGCGGCATCGGTAGCGTAATCTGTGACAGCAGCGCAAGCAGCGTAAGCAGCACCGCTGATACACAACTCCACACACAAATCAAACATACAAGGAAACATACAAATGGAAACAACAAATGGAAAGACAAGTGAACACCAGCGCTGCTTTGCATCCCCACATGGTCCCCTTTAGTGGGAGATGGTGTAATTTTTAGGAGCTTGTTCGGCAAGCTTCTTAACCTCGCGCCTTGTCCGGCGGCGATGGCGGTGGCATGTACACTTCTCCGCTCACTGCGCATGCGCGTCTCCTCCCTCTCTCCTCTCCTACGCTCCCCCCTCTCACCTCTAGGCATCCCTCCCCGCGGCGTCCACACTCCCACTGCGCATGCGCGTCCCCCCCCTCTCTCTCCTCTCCTATGCTCCCCCCTCTCTCGCCCACGCAGGCAGCGTCTGCAAGCGAGTTTCTTGGTTGAAAAAACCTACTGCTCGCGCTGCACAACCAATCACTGGCCACCCCGTATATATGGCACTGGATCTTGACCTCCAAGGTGGTGCCGGTGGGAGATTTCTCCTGTGCGTTGTTGAACAATCGAAATTCGCAGCGTCCGCGTTAACCCCTTAAGTGCTTTGGACGAGCAGAGCTCCTCCTGCCCAAACTGTCCCCAAAGTGCTTTGGACGAGCAGAGCTCGTCCTAGTGGAATACGTACTCCCTTGTGGTGTTCAGGACGAGAAACGCTCGTCTACGGCTTAGATTGCGTGTCATCCACTAAATGGCAGCATTTACTCGACCAATTAGTTTTCTCCTGTGGCAGGAGCGCGTTTTTGTATCAAAATATTGCGTGCGGTGCCGGCGACCCATGCATAGCTGGCCCGTCAGCACGAAAAGAAGCTTTTCGTTTTCGTCATCTCCTTCGAGTGATGATGATTCGAAAACATAGGTTTATATTGTGTCCGGAAGACAAGACAGCGATGACGGTGAATTGAGCAGCTCATCCCGTGACGATGAAGACAGCTCGGAAGCAAACATCGCGAGTGCTCGCCAGTGAAGCCGCTTTGCGTTAGTCTGTGTTCTGAAATTTTCCACACAGTTCCGAAGCTTCCCGAGTGAAATAGCGCCAAGGGTGTACTTAGCCTACACAAGTGAAAAAAATATGTGGCGTCTGCAACTGTTTTCTTTATAAGGTTTTTATTTTTATTAGCAGCAGGTAGCTGGTTTCCTATGTATTGTTCAGAAATAAACTTTAGTGGGTTGATTTGAATAAATTTGTGGTACAAATATTGTTTGAACATCAACTAGATGCTTTTTAGTACAATCAGATTCGAAATCCTCAATAAAAAAATAGGCACTTTTGGTCAGGAAATGTTCAAAAAAATAAAGCACTTAAGGGGTTGACTAAAAGCGGACTGCGGGTCTTTGTGTCCAGTGCGAGTCTTCTGTCTCTCATTGCCCATTATCAGCGATTGGCATGTTCCAGTAGGAAACACCGGTCCATCACTGCGTGCTTTTCGCCTCCCCAGGTTTCTCTCCTGCGCAACGCTGCGATGAGCGCCAGCGTCAACGCCGCCGCCAGTGTAGGCGTTAGCGCCCACTGCTTCGCATCTACACATGGTTCCCTTTAGCGGGAGATGGTGTAGTTTTCTCTTCGCCGGGAGCTCAGGTAGTGAAAACTTCGTTACCGCTCGGCCGCATGAACACCTCACAGCAGCGCGGCGGGCTCGCAACGAACAGCAGCTGGGGCTCGCGGCCCGAGCACCGCATGAAATGTGTATATAACAATGTTTTCACGTCTATTAATGATGGTAGGAGATGTGTACGGAGGATTCGCGGGTTACCCGATCATCTCCGAGCAAGCTCCTCCAACATCATTCACTTTGTGGATTTGGCGTGATTTTTTTTTAATGTAATTTTTTGTTGGGCAGGCCCCTGCTCTTAAAGGTTCACTTAATACGTGTGGGTAGTGGTAAAAAAATGTTCAGCGTCCATCACCATGACCAGTAGCGGCGTTCGCGGTCACTTCCCAGGTTACGGCTTGTACAGTAGATTTCCATAAATAATCAGGATGGCAGAACAGCCGCTATCGTAATGGTGGTTGTTAAGAACCCGCCTAATGCGCACGTTCTAGCTATGACCTTCTCCATCGGCGCCCCCGCCGCTGGGAGGAGGCGTTCAAAAGGAAGCTCCGAGTTGAGCGACCAGCTCTGGCCGTCCGGCGCGCCTAGGATACAGCCTCAGTCCAGAGACTGCGAGCCGCACCCAGAGGCCAAAAAGACCAAACTGCCGGCCAACTCTACTCAATAACGTCTCTTTCTTCAATCCCAACTCGTGCCATCTCAATTAGTAGCGTAACGAGACGCTCGGCCACATTCAGCCAGTCGATGAAGATGTTATCGTGGCCATTTATTTCTTCAGAAGAAAATTAAAAGCCTTAGCTGAGCGCTTTGAGTGCTCATTTTATGTCGGATAGGGCGTCCTCGGATTCATTTTTTACTACACCGTTTTTCACTAAATTGACACTAGGAATAATACGCATTTGCGCCAGCGTCCTTATCATGTGTCACTGGCGGTGCGTCACGTAATTGCAGAGAAGGTAGACGACATGCTACAGCGCAGAGTCATCAAACCTTCCTTTAGTCTTTCGTCATACTCCGTTGTATTCGTCAAGAAAGAAATCGGCGCCATTCGATTCCGCGTGGGGCCAAAGGCACCTGAACAACATTGCGCACAAAGATGTTTACATTCTTCTCCGCATAAATGACGTCCTAAATAGTTTACAAGGGGCAGCATTCTTTTGTTCACTAGACTTGCGTTCGGGTTATCAGTGATTCCCAAAGGCAGAGCGCTAACGTCCGAAAACAGCGTTCGTCGCACCGGACGGCCTCTAAGAATTTGCAATAATACTATTCGAACTTCGCAATCTGCCCACAACTTTCGTGCGATTGATAGACATTTACGCGGTCTCAAAAGGAAGGTATGCTTGTGCTCTCTTGATGACGCTGCCGTTTTTTCCTGCGATTTCACTTAGCATCTCACGTCTAGCGCGACTCTCCAGTGCCTTACCAATGCAAGCCTTTCGATCAACCTGAAGAAATGTCTTTTTTGGGGCTCGACAATTCAGAATACTTAGTCACGTTGTTTCAAAAAACGGCATACTCCCTGACCCTTGACAAACTTCGAGCAGTTGCTGAATTTCCAAAGCCTACTACGCTTAAATAACTGCGGAGCTTTGGGGGGCCTGTGCTCGTATTTCCGTCGCTTTGGTCGGAACATTGCTTGAATCATAGCCCCACCCACTAAGCTATTTGCTGGCCCGCGGGTCTTTCGGACTGGACACAAGCCTGTGTGAACGCCTTCACGGCGCTGCGCCAACTACTGCTTTCGTCACCCGGTCTGCGCCATATCGACCCGGCGGTACCAAACAAAGTTCACATGGAGGGTGTAGCCCTTGGTTCACTACTCGCGCAACGCCAACCCGGTTTTTCGGAGTATGTTGTCGCATGTGTCAGCCGCGCCCTCTAGAGGCCGAAGTAAACTACTGAGAGAGAGAGAGATTCGAGAAAGAAGAAAATAAAAGGACGCTATTTTCTGCCTCCCGTCGTGGGGGCACGGCTCAGCGCCAAAACTGCTGGTTTACAAAAGAGAAGTGACTCGCGATTGCCTTTGCGTTAACCAAGTTTCGCCCCTATTAAGTGCGAAGCTTTTTAGGGGCCCGGGCTGTCGTATGTGGTCGTCGCTTGGCGTAACGCAGGCAAACCCACGTATAAAAATTCAAAAAAATTAGAGCAAGAAAGAAATCGAGAAAGCAAGGGAAGAAATAGGAAGGAAAATAGAAATAAATAGAAATAAATACAGAAAAAATACAGAAAGAACAGAGGAAGAGAAAAAAGAAACAAAGAGAGGAGGAAATGAAGAAGACCGAAGAGAAGTAAAGAAGGCTGCCCAGATTCGCACTTCTTTCAGGCTTGGCACCACAAGTGCGAAGCTACCTTAATTTTTGGAAAGAAAAGGTTGTGCTTCCACTATTCTAACTAAAGCATCAGCGAAAGCCAGAGTCATTTACAAATACCAAGTGAACTCCTGGGAAGTGTTAGGTGGCTTGAGTTGACTGGACTCAAAGGAGTACTGACACGAATTCGAGGCACCCCAAAAGGGACATCTTTCGTTTCCAGGGTGTTTACTGTCATCGCTCTCCACACACCGGAACCAGACAATGCGTGCAAAATAGTTTACTTTGATATTAAAGTTCGTCGCCCAGCATCTGCAAGCCAGCCCCCCCGCAATCGACATTATCACGACAAGTCAACACAGTTCACTGGGTTTGCGAAATTTGCGTCCTGCATGCAGCCTAAATCGCAGAAATCACTGTCTCAGGACGAGAATTTACTCATCGTTGTTTACGTGAACCACGTGCGACTGACAGCAAACAGGCAGCTTTTTGCTAGTATGTCGCGAGTTGCAGTCTTCCCGTGACGTCAGACCTCTCTTGACACGACACTGCCAAGCCACCCTCTCCATACCAAAACCGAAATTGCTGTTTTGAGGTAACAGTATTAAAAATATTGTGGAGGAATTGCTTAGAGCACCGTTCGTGTCAATATTGATGGTATTCTGCATTATGTACAATTCGCAGTGCTTAGTTCATGTACCCAGCACCTCCACTACTTCTGATGTAGAACGTTACATGCTTTTAATACTCCTGAAAAAAATCACGCCATATCCACGAAGTGAATGATGGTGAGTGGACGAAGCTCGATCGTTTTCATCCACGGCCGAAAGAGAATGTGTGGTCTGGAACGCGCTTATACTTCATGGTCATCAGCGTCATCGTCATCGTTATCACATGTAGTGGGTACATTCCACTATACTGGAACGTGCTTATACTTCATCGTCATCACGTGTAGTGGGTACATTCCACTATACTGCGTCATCGTCATCTTTATCACGCTGTAGTGGGTACATTCCACTATACTGCGTCATCGTCATCTTTATCACGTGGAGCGGGTGCATTCCACTACACGTGGCTACTTACCTACCTACCTACCTACCTACTACTACTACTACTACTACTACTACTACTACTACTACTACTACTACTACTACTACTACTACTGCAGAGGAGGGTCAGATCCACACCCTAAGGAGCTTCGCCCCTAAAACATGGCGGACAAGTCGCAGCGGAGGCACAGAACAGTATCTAGATGTGTCCCCACAAACGACGAAACACGATGTGGTTACAGCGCTTTCAAAGATAGGCCTAAATTTAACTGCAGAAATTATATTAAGTTTTGGTGCCTCAGGTTTGGGACATTGCCAAAGGGATGTTTTTGATGCGGTTTGCAATTACATTCAAGCTTCTAAACGTACTCCATCATAATCTTGACCACTACAAATATTCGATAAGTGGAATACATATATAAAAAAAAATGCGTTAGAATCCAACAAATATGTTCGAGCTTGTTCTGATCAGGTTAATTCGGCTGTCTGGTCTACTAGCACAATCGCACAGTTAAAACAGTATTTATTTCATATATTACACAGTATTCTCTTTTATTTATTCATTTGTTCTTTAGTAGTCAACATAGTTCAAATTATACACAAAATCTAAAACTACCAAATCCTGGCCAATCCCCGGAGTGGGTATGTGCCATTCTGTGAAGGTTAAAACAAAACAAAACAAAACAATGACGACCATGCACAGGTGATGAAAGAAGTACCTCATAAATGCCCACAATATTAAGGCGAAAGCCTTTAATGTCTCATGCTCACGTCCGTCCGGTGTCCGTCTGTCCGTCCGGTGTCCGTCCGTCCGTCCGGTGTCCGTCTGTCCGTCCATCCGGTGTCCGTCCGTCTGTCCATCCGCCTGTCCGGTGTCCGTCCGTCCGTCCGTCCGTCCGTCCGTCCGTCCGTCCGGTGTCCGTCCGTCCGTCTGTCCGTCCGTCCGTCCGGTGTCCGTCCGTCCGGTGTCCGTCCGACCGGTGTCCGTCCGTCCGTCCGGTGTCCGTCCGTCTGTTCGTCCGTCCGGTGTCCGTCCGTCTGTCCGTCCGGTGTCCGTTCGTCTGTCCGTCCGGTGTCCGTCCGTCCGTCCATCCGTGCGTCCGTCTGTCCGTCCGTCTGTCTGTCCGTCCGTCCGTCCGTCCGTCCGTCCGTCCGTCCGTCCGTCCATCCGTCTGTCTGTCCGAGCTCTGGCAGGGAGCCAGGTGGCCGCCGGGATGCGCAAACGGACGCCGGCCGCGTCGGACTCTATAGCGCTCGCGCTTTGCTTGCGTAGCGTCGCTGTGCCCAGCCCTTGCAATCATTCTGACCGACGCCGTCTCAATGGACACAGGAGTTCACGGAGTACACTTTCGAATTTACAAAGGGTCCGTCAATTTAAGCGCTGGAACGCGGATGGCGTTTGCACGATGCGCAAAGCGCGAGAAAATACTAATGCATGCGAACGGAGGAAGATTAGTCTCGCGTCTCGCTGCGATTCGCGGTACAAAATTAAAAAAGAAAACACGCACACATTTGGTTTGTGTGTTATCCCACTGAGAGTGTAAAAGATAAAAGACATGGCATAGTCAGTGGAATGGCCACACGCTTTCGCCGAACACACTTTGGAATGTACAAAGTGTCCTTCAATTTTTTCAATGCATTCCCGAGCACCACGACACTCTTTTTAGGCTTTCGAATAGCTCATAATTTCAGTCTACGCAGTGCTTCGGATTGCTTGTTGCGAGATCGCATTGTGTGTGGTGTCCGGTCAAGTTCACTGCAAACGTTGTTGCTTGCGAAAAAAGAATTAATATTAGAAGACGCTGAAAGGATTGCCCTTTCATTTGAGACTGCAGATAGTGGCGTGAAAAACATGACGGGATGAACCTTGACAACTGTCTTAAATGTGCAAGCGTATCAGTAATTAACACCGCAGGACGAGGGCCTTGTTGGCGCACGTAGAGAAGGTGCGGTAGTGCAAAGCAAAATGACACCGGCTGCGCCTGGTCTAACATTTGCTGTTACGGCTGTGGAGGACATGGTCAGCTTGCAACGAAACGCCGTAGCTGCGGGGCTCGCAAACAAGGCGCGGTAAGGAGGGCACTTAGTAACACACTCACGGAGACGGATGGCTCAGCAGACGATGAAAACAACGCAGCGCACATCTGGACTTCGGCATCCGAAAGAAAAACTGCCTGGAACCGCCTATTCTCCGAAAATACACTTGGTGGGGTCTGCAGATTGCCATGGAAGTCGATACTGGGTCGCCCGTTGTGTTATCCCACGTGAAATGTACGATAAGCACCGCTACCAATGGCCGGAAATGAGACGATCCGGTGTGAAATTATCCTGCAACACCGGACGGATTCCAATGCGTGGAAAGCTGGCGCTCAAGGTTTGCTCTAAATGAGTGACGGTGTAGTGTGCGATGACCGTGTTGGACTGTGCGGGACCAAGCCTCTGCGGTCCCGATTTAATACAGCTACTGAACGGAGCTGGTGCTCCCGTGGTTCCCTCACAGACCACATCGGGCTTACAAAACGGACCAGCTAGTCCAGAGTGAACGGCGCATTGAACGACTACCGTCACTCCTTTTTTGCGAAGTGCAGCTTATCACGGGCCCTCCAGTCAGCCTTCACCTAAAGGAAGGCGCCGTGCTTAAGTTCTGTAATGCCACACACATTCGATACGCGCTACGCGA
Organism: Rhipicephalus appendiculatus; assembly: GCA_030522465.1. Lineage (NCBI taxonomy): Eukaryota > Metazoa > Arthropoda > Arachnida > Ixodida > Ixodidae > Rhipicephalus > Rhipicephalus appendiculatus. Next base: position 33,552 of record JALIZH010011971.1, read on the forward strand.
CCGAGTGTCACTTGAACAAGATCGGTTAGCTTCTGTGGGCGTGCTGTTACCGGTGGCACACTCGGAATAAGCCATGCCCAAAGTCTAAGTTTTAAGAAAGGCGGCGTAGTGAGAACCTGCGGTGATTCCAAGATCACGGTAAATCCCGTGTGCGCTACTGAGCAATACACCTTGCCAATCAACGAGCATATGTTTGCGCGACTGCACGGTAGGGAATATTGAGGATTTACGGGATTTACGGGACGCATACAATCAAGCGACGCTGCAAGATACTGAGAAGAAAACTTGCGATATTTGCACAATAGAAGGACTCTTTTGCTACAACAGACTGCCTTTTGGAATAGCCTCTGCGCCCGGGATATTGCGAACAAAAAAGGATGAGTTGCTGTTCAGAGTATATTTTGCGGAACTTCATTCTTCGGCATGGAGCAGTTCCCGTGGTGCTCCATGCCGAAGAATGAAGTTCCGCAAAATGAAGAATGCGACTTCGTATGATGAGCTATTAAGAGTAAAGTGTAGGAGGCGCCGGTAAAGAGAAATAATTGGGAGGGAAAGGAGGGGGGGCAACGACACCAGCTCCATCGCTTCCCCAGTATTCGCGCCACTAGCGCGTAGCCGCCACAATATTTTATGTAGAGTCTACTTGACCGGAACACGATGCCACGAAAAAGAAACATTTATTACAGACGCATTTTTGCGCGACGAAGGGTAATGGTTCGTAGACGCTGGGACAGTTTGCATTGGGTAATATGGCGCGCGAAACTCAATTACGCAAGCTATAAATGCAAATGCGACATTTTTACGAGACAAAGGCAGAGAGAGCGACAGTAGTAGTGCAAGGCAGGAACATACAGTGGAGCTAGTGTGTTATCTCCTGAAGTAGAAGCTACCCTCCGAAGCTCGTGTCCCTGCACCGCTTGAACGACATGGATCTCGCGGGAACACTACACATGACTAGTGCTTCGTGATTTTACGTCACGTTTCCCTCTTTTTTTAACAGCCAAGCTGTTTAAGCTTGCCGTAATGTGTCCGTCCCTACCTCAAAATTACCTCGATGCGCCGTTCCCTAGCAACCGCTCGCCTTGCACAGCTGGTGTGACATCAAGCCGCATGTGCGCCGGAGTAGTAGCTGTTCGCCGACCGCACCGGAGCACTCATGCAAAGTCGAACAACGCTACGTGCCAACAGGAGTAACGTCATGTCGAACCGCGTATGCACTGGGAAACAACTGCGCAGCAACCGCGCCCGAGCTAAGCAAAAAAACTACGCATCTCCACGAAGTTTATCATGATGATTGGGCGAAGCACTGGGGTTCCTTTTTTACCGTAAATCACCCGTAACAGTGCCCTCTCGCGCATGTAAATGAGTGACAACGCGTGTTTGCAGTATGTGCAACGTGTTTTTGCCGTTGAGCCGCCGCTTCCCGCGTCCTCAACACCGGGGCAGCAGCTTGTTATCGGCATTGCCGTTTTGCCGCTGCTTATCGAGCTCTCGCCACCGGGGTAGCTTGCTGGCTGCGTAAACGTTGAGCCGCCGCATGCTACGCTCGCACCTCCGGAGTAGCAGCGTGTCGGCGTTGCCGCTTTGCCTTTCGCGGGCGAGAGCGCATACTCGATTGTTTTCATCCATGGCAGAAAGAGAATGTGTGGTCTGGAACGCGCTTATTCTTCATCGTCATCGGCGTCATCGTCATGACGTATAGTGGGTACCTTGCATGAGCTGTGCCGTGATGGCAGAAACAGAATGTGCGGTCTGGTACGCGCTTATTCTTAATCGCCATCAGCGTCATCATCATCGCCGGACAATGGACAGCGGACAACCCACAACGGACAAGCCTAGACCCTAAGGTGCTTCGCCCCTAAAAAACCGTAGTTGATCCCTTCGTCATAGGAACCGGTTCAGCACGAAAGTAAAACGCGTCCTTACATAAGTATTGGAAGCTTTGCTCTTCTTTGATATTAGAGAGCTCGCACAATGTCTTTTGGTGTTTGACAGATATTGCACCGTTTAATGTGGATGCACCCACGTTGACGCTTGTTGACACATATCCATCCCGACGGCTAACGTCCATTATCAATGATTAAATGAATCATTGTCGTAGCTGTAGGAGTGAGCGGTGAGTCCGGAATAAGAAAGAGCGGTGTGACAGCCAGAAGAGCGTCACTGATTTGACGCAGAACTTTGGCTAAGGTCGCCTACTCGCGGCATGCTAGCGAGTTATTGAAGACCACGGCCCGAACAGAGGCAAATGCAACGCTCCTCGAGTCTCGCCCGTTGGCCTGCCACGATTTTTCTCGTGGCATGCGTAAGCGGGGAACGCGGTGTTACAGCCAGGCGATCTAAGCGCGCGTCGCAGAGCTATTTTTGGTAGAGATGGACGCTACGAGCGAGGCCGACGCTTGGTCCTAGTTCGCCACCTGGCAGTTGGTTAAGGCGTCGACAAAATTGCAGTTCTCGTATTGGAAACGTGTCGAATGAGACGGACGCGTAGCAACGACGCGTTGAAGAAGTTAATCGCGGAAGTCATTGTCATGGTACATTACTTCATTTTACCGCGCCCACAGGGCGACCCCGCCGACCAAGAGCACTGTGAGAGGACAGAGTTAGATATGAAAGGTCACGTTTGTAAAGCCTTCAGAGTTTGTGGCCGTGGCGCAGTGGATAGCGTGTCCGACATCTGTTGACGCGAACCGAGAGGTCATGGGTTCGACTCCCATTGACAGAACTTTTTTCCTTTGCCATCTGATCGTGTGAATTTGTTGAACGTCATTTCCGTGGCGGAAATACGTCATTGAAGTTTTGGTAGACCCCGGTATAAAACACTTTTGTGTCAAAGAATCATGCCGTGTCGAGACAGTTGCTGCCGTGCGTCGCAGTTAGAAGGCGCGTACTCCAAGGAAGAGGCCGCATTTCGCGAAGCGAGACTCGCTGCTATGCGGGAGAGACAACGGCAACGACAAGCCGATCCCGAATACACAGGCAGAGCTCTCGCGAACAAAAGGCGTTCATGACATTATTCTCCGGAATATGCCAGCCGCATACAACAACGGGATACTGAGTATAAACGGATGTGTCACCAGGACCCAGTCATCTGGGAAGCCGAGTAGCTACAAGCGACGTGGAGCCCGTGCTTTGACGTGGGGGGGGGGGGGGGGGAGGGGCAATTCTAGCTTTGAACGTGAGTTTCTCTCTCTGTAGTTTGGTCGTTCATGTCAAGTGTGTGATCAGCTGTGCTTCAACTCGAATCTGTCTATGCTCAACTCGGTTAGGTCCGTCCAGAAACGTAGACGAGGCATGCTTCTGCTATGGGAGCTCTTCACGGATTCTGCAGAGCTTGACAGGATACTACTGTGTCGAACTTGCCGCGAGTCGGTTTTTCGAGGAGAACTGCCGCAGTTGAACCACGATATAGTATAGGAAATCATGAGATCGACCAGCGTCACTGCGCTTTGGCCTTGCACGACCTAGCGGCAACTGCGTACTTTTAAATGCGAAGCATTTCTTCGTGTACTGCAGGCATCTTAGCGTATCTATCTATCTATCTATCTATCTATCTATCTATCTATCTATCTATCTATCTATCTATCTATCTATCTATCTATCTATCTATCATCTATCTATCATCTATCTATCATCTATCTATCTATCTATCTATCTAGCCGCCTACGTCTAGGCGATCTCGTGATCACCCCCTTAACTTCGAGTAAACCAAAATTTGTATGGGAGGGTAAGGTTTCACGAATATGACTTCCTGGTAATGACATGAATAACGTGACGATCCCGTCCCCTACGTCGTCAAACCCTTTCCGCCAGACACGTGTGGCACATACCCGTATACCACAGGTATACCTACCCAGGAACTGCGAGAACAGACATTGGTAATTTTAACACGAGCGCGTTAAGAAAAGGTTGCCATCGGCAGCGTTGATCCGAGGAATGCAAAGAATAAGTGTCAGGGTCCCAGCAGGAATCGAACCCAATCATTCTGCGTGGCAATCAAGTATTCTTGCACAGAGCCACACCAGGTTTCCGAACTGCTTTTCAAATAGACCATAATATTCCTGAAACGTCAATTGTGGTTGCAGTGCTGGCTATCCAATTAAAAAAAAACATTACATATGTACTTTTATGATACAGCCGTCACATTGGGTTAATGTAAACTGTAGTTCCATCCCCTGAAGTTGATTTATCTAGCAGTGTCCAGGGTTGCCATCCTCGCGACCACAAGCACTACATATGTGATGAGGTTCTTTGAATATTTTAGATAAGACGGATTACGTTCCGTCGGTGACAACAACGTCCGTAAGAAAATGGCGAGGCTGCTTGCAGGTTCGAGCACCACTTTATAAAAACATGGAAAAAACAAGCAGACACACGCGCACAGCAAGCAAAGTAGACACACATGAACAGCAAGAATAAACTAACAAACGTTTCTGAGTAGAGAAGTGTCCTGCCCTAAAGAAAGTCACACTCGGCCGATACAGGCTCACCAGTTGGGGAGTCGAGACTTTTAGGTGCGACGAAGTGACGTGGTGCCGAGACGAGAGGCTCAGACTGGCTTGAAGAGGCGGCTGATGGCTTGCGGAGGCTCGCGAGGAACCTGGAGCCTTGCAGAAGGCGTTGGAGATAGGGGACGTCAGCGGCCACGTTGAGCCCGCAGCTACAACTCGTGGACCGGGCCCCAGAGCGTCGACACTCTGGGTCACGGTCCACGCGTTGCTGCTACGGGCTCAACGTGGCCGCTGACGTCCTTAGACTCCTTCGCTCCCTTCAACAAGGCTCCCGGTTCCTTGGCAACCTCCGCAACCCGTCGGTGGCCTCTTCAAGCCAGCTTGCACTCCTCGTCTCTGCGCCACGTCACCTCGCATCGACCAAAGCGTTCGACTCCCCAGTGGGTGAGCCCGTGTCTGCGTAGGCTGACCATTTGCTGAGCCGCTACACTCATCAGAGACTGTTAGGTCTTATATTTTTGATTGCCTTGTTTGCTGTGTGCGCGTGTGTTTGTTCCCCCCCCCCCCCCCCCCCCATGTTTTCATAAATTGTCGTTTGAAACCTGCAAGCGCCCTCGCCATTTTCTTACGGACGTTGTGGTCACCGACGGGTTGCGGAGGTTGCCAAGGAACCGGGAGCATTGGTGAAGGGAGTGAAGGAGGCTGAGGACGTCAGCGGCCACGTTGAGCCCGTAGCAGCAACGCGTGGACCACGCCCCAGAGCGTCGACACTCGGGCCCGGTAACCCGACCGCGCCGAACACCCAAGACCGTCTGCCCTCCGGCTTGTTCTTCTTTTTCCCTTCCGCACGCGACTCTTAGTGTTCGCGCCTCTTCTCCGCGTGGATCAACGTCCTCGTCTTTCACCGTCGCACGCAGAGGAGCACTACAAATCTTTGGCGCACACATCACCACATCACAACATATCAGCTTACCACTTCTGGTGTTGCTAATATTCGTGTTGCTGTTGGCGTCGTTACGAAACTGTTAATAACTGAACGTAACGTAACGTTCCGTTCAATAAAAAAATTATAACATAGTCACCTTCCCTCCGCATGCTTCGCATAACATCGATTCCCAAGTTACGTGGGATGTGCCTAATTATTTCTTTTTTTTATTTTCTGCTTCACTATTTCTCGCTTCTTCTTTATATGTCTTTCTCTCTCTATTTCTTCCTTTCTTTCATTCTCTATCTGTTTTTCTTTGTCTTTCTGTCTGGATTGCTGTTTTTTCTATGTCTGTTTTGTGTCTATTTTTTTTCTTTATCCCTTAAACGCCCGTAGCGAACATATTTCCCACCAAGTTTAAACTCCTCTATCTCCAATACTCCCAAGTCCTCCGCCCTGAAACGGTTGCTGCATCTGAAGTGATGTTTGAGAATCAACTGGACAAAATTTTAGCGACTCGAACGCAAGCATCTACGAGGTGCATCAGTTTCCGTTGGAGCCACCCACATTTTTCTCTCTGAGCGGAAGTTCGTTGCGTGGGTTGTCACCAGCTGCGATAATACGTGAATGAATGCATTTGCCGTAGTGAGAAAGGTCAGCAAATGCATTTACTGAATGCCTCAAGTGAAGGGCTATTATCTGGTCCACTTTTAGCTCCTAATTTAACGAGGAACTAAAGTTATTGACATATGAATTGTTATTGTGCAGTGGGAATATACTTCCCTACGGGCCTTCCACGATGCCAATCCACTGGATGCGATTTTCTCTTTCTCTAAAAGAAAACGCGCTCGACAGTTGAAGAAGCACTAGATTAGCACTTTTCTTTGCCTGATGATGTAAAAAACTTTTGTGACAGCGAGGAAGATGATCACGAGGACGAACCATTGTGCATAATGGCTCGCTCGAATGGTGATCCCATATACATTGACCATACAGCTGCAAAGCAAGGCGTTGGTTCCTGGGGCAACTTTTGAAGGGATACTGTTGAAAAGAAAAGACGGCAACGCACGAGCCCTGAAGGCCTTCCGAGGTGACCGAGAAAACTTTAGGTGTACCAAACCACGGGCCGCTTTCACATGTAATACATTTTGCTAGAGGACCATGAACCTTCAAACGTTGCTAGTGTCGTTTAGGTGAACAAAATGACAGGAGGTCGAAGATTGTTTGCTCTACGTGCAATGTTCACGTTCATGCCATACAATGCTTTCAAAAGTTACCCCCCAGGTACGGTTGTGAAAAAGGCCCATAGGGAAGTATATTCCCACACTAATAATTTTAATTTATCGTTGTATAAGGGAACTTTTGACGTTGCAATATGTTCTTGGGATAATAAATAGCGTTTTCAAAGAATCTTGCGTCAGTACTTACACTAGATACCTTATGGGCTTTTAAGGGTTATTGTACTCTTTCCATATTCCTTTCTCTCCATTTCTATCTTTGTTTACTTGCTACTCTTTCTTTCTCTCTACGTCTCTCCTTTTTCTATCTCTTTCTGGTGCGCTCTCTGTGCTCGTTCTCTCGCCCATTCCAGTTATTGCATCCCACGCCAGACAAACGCGCACCGGGAGACCGCGCACCACGCGCACGTGTTCGGAGGGCGAAGCACAATATGAAGAGGAAGAAGTGAGTGCGCGCAGGCATGATGACGATAGTTCTGAACAGCTCCGCTGTTAATAGAGCGATAAAGCACAGCAAGGTAGAAAGCTGCACAGCTTTAAAGTGCATTCCATTCAACGCAGTGTGCTGCGAGAAAGCGCAAAGCGTTTGGGAAGCCCGATGGCAGGCGTTACATGCAGGAATTTTCGGGTTTGAATTGCAAATAAATAAAAAAAGTGACAGTTTCACCGCGAGGGCGAAGCATTGAATGCGATAGCAACAAATTGGCATTTCAAGCGAAGAACGGCAAGCAGATCGAAACTTGGAGCGCACTGCTCAAGCGCGAAGGACGCACAAAACATACGCCCAGGTATACACAGGACGAGCGCGAACTAACAAGTGTCACAGTTGTTACTTCCTTGTGTTGGAACAGCTCGCTTCTTTCGGAAACGGGGTCTCTGCAGCGAGCGAAGTGACCTTCTTGCGCTCTGTAACCTAAACGCAACCTTCCCGGCGAATGCACACGCCGTAAAACTGCCCCCATACCCCCCACCCCAAGATAAGCGAGCGCGCGTGCGCACCCGGGGCAAAAGCGACTACGCCCTGCAGGCCAAAGTACAAGTCGGGGTGTTGGGGAGCCAACGCGTCGCAAAGAGTGGGGCGCCGAGCGCGCACTTTGCGCCATCTGGCTGGTTTGCTGGTAAGGCAAAGAACACGCTGATATTCCCCCCCCGAGATCTGCGTACAGCCAGCGGCGAATGGTGTATATAAATAGTTCGCCGTTAGTATGCTGCAGCATGTGCGCTCCTGTGGAGTAGCGGTTAGCGTCGCGCGCTGTGGAGCGAGAGGTCGCCCGTTCGATTGCGCGCGTCGGAAAAAATTTTTCTGAATTATTTTTCTTCGTGGATTTTATACATATACATATAGGGAGCATGACGGCGACGCCAACGCGGACGGCGAAAAGCAGCGGAGAGTGTCCACATAATTACTATCGCAATAAAATAATAAGCGAATTAGGAATGTCCCCGAGAGTAACAACATTCCATGCTACAGCACGTGCATTCCTGTGAGCACGGCTTCGCAAATATCACCGCAGCTTGCGTACAATATGCCCCATGAGCGCCTGTAACGTTCGCAACATAAACCGTTGCCAACTTCCTTATTATGACAGTTACTATATCTTATTCTACCAAAGGCGCTGTTTATTATCGGCAGTCTCCCGCATAGCGTTAGCGAAAACTATAATCATCGGGCCGGCACACGCTATCTTAGTCCCTTCCTCAATCTTCGGTTTCGGCTCAGCGCCCGCTCTCCCGCTGCGCCGATTCGAACGGCATGGGATGCAAAAATTTAGAGAAGCTTCAGCTTCGATTTCAAGAGTACAACGCGAGAGCATAATCGGACCCCATGCGCATCGCATTTAGCTGTGCCGCGAGGATATGAATGTTTGTGCGCATAACATTGGCCGTTCCAAACTATCCTGGAATGGCTGCAGGATGTGCAGTTGCAAAGTGCCCACTACGCCATAATTATTTTGCAAATTGTCGAAGTACCCACTAAGCGTCTGTAAGGGCCCACGTGCACCTGCGCAGCTGCACTCTTTGTAATGGATGGGAAGCTTTAATTCATAACAATATCGAGTTTTATGTCCCAAAACCAGGATATGATTGTGAGAGAAGCCGTAGTGCAGTGCTCCGGAAATTTCTACCATCTGGTGTTCTTTAACGTGCACTGACATCGCACAGTACACGGGCCTCTACCATTTCGCCTCCATCGAAATGTAACCGCGGCGGCCAAGATTGAACCCGCGACCTTCGAGTCAGCAGCCGAGCACCATAACCACTGCTCCACCGCGGCGGACCAGAGTGGGCAGCTTTAAACCACCCACTAGTTGCACATTTCACATGTTTTGACGCCTAGCTACGATTCTGCCATGCAATAGTGAGTTCGTTAAGGAGGCTCTTTCGAGTACATGAAATTCTTATCGTGTTTTTTTCACAAAGCAGTCTCATGCACTGGCATGGCTTCGTGGTAGAACACCTGCTGGTCACTCAGGCCGGGTAAGACTCACTCGGCCGGAAGATTTTTAATGTTTTGTTTTTATTGCGTACAGTCTCGAAGGGCTTTTGCCGTCTCCGTCGCCGTTGCCGTCATGTCGCGTATAAAGTGCAAATTGGTAAGATCCCCCCCCGCGCATCTTACGTTCTACCCGCGGTAACAGCGTGCAAGCGGGGGGCGACGAACGCGGCTGAAGCGGAGATCAAACCAGCCGGCCCATCTCTGTCGCTCGTAGGCGCATGCGATAAGGCACCCCCCGCCTGTCAGACCGGCCGTCGAATGCTCATGCGGAGAGGAAACGCGCCACCTGTCTTTAATGAGCGTGAAAAGACGCGAGTGGGAAAGGGGAAGGGGGGGTCCCTCGAGCAGCAGCGACCTTTGATTTTACGAGAGCGGTCGTCGCTGGAGCACGCGTTAAGGTCCAACCGCATGCACGCGATTTTCAAGCGACGGCGACGAGCGACAGCGACAAACGAGCTCCATCGCGCTGTCGCGTCGCGACGGCTGCAACCACACGTTGGCGACCAAGTGCTATTGTTGCTAGATTGAAAACTATCGCGTGCATGCCGCTAAATTGCGAAAAGTTTAAAAGTAGATCAATGACAACATGCCAAATTTATTACTATCGTGTGTGGCATAAGGGAGCCATAAAAGCGTTTCGCTACTTTCTTTTTTCGCTATGTTTTGTTTAACCGCGACAGGGTGCCCAGAAGCGTACGCTACGACGGCTACGAGCACTTTACATGACGATTTGACATTGCAGTAAGCTACCACTTTTGCAGCAAGCTATGACCGAAACATCAAAACAAACGGTCAATAACAAGATTAACGACAAAATACGGCCGCTGCCTCACTCTCCGAGTGAGATGTGGCTGTAAAGACGGCAGTCTATACCTTTCTGTTCTTCAAGTACGCGCGGATAACAAGCATCAAGAGCAAATTGCAACAGAAGCGAGGATCAGGGGTGCCGCCATGTTGCCGGAAATCGTAACGCTCACTTCCGAACGGCAAGCGATCTTTTCTAGTATTCCAGAAACGCGCGATACGACAAGCGACACCGACGGATGGGCCTCCGCGACAGCAAATCCTGTCACTCGTCGTTGTCGCTCGAAAATCTCGTGCATGCGGTTGGGCCTTTATCTCGCTATCTCGGCAGCCGTCAGTGGGCTGCTGGTGTACCCTTCTACGAGCTGCGCTCTCAACGCCAAGAGAATGTGCGAAGAGCGTCCCTGGAGCAGTCGTGTTCTCTTAAAACAGGGTTTAGTAGAGTTGCGTGAGATCGGATTCAAAGATTTAGCTGCCAGCCTCACTTCGTATATCATTACGTTGCTATCGCATTCATTGCTTCACCCTTGCGGTGAAACTGTGACTGTTTTGCATCTATCGCGAATTTTCCCTCAAGGGCAAAGCCGAATTTTCACTCACAAACAACGACGCCGGCCCCGACGGCGACACCAGAATTTCTACGAAAAGAGCTCTTTAACGCTATCGCGTAAATAACTCGGATGCGCAAGAGAACGAGAACAGATGAAGAGAGAGAGAAATAACGAGAGAAAGAGAGTGAGAGAGACAAAAAAAGGGAAAAAGAGGCACACAAAGAAAAGAGGGCAGGAAGAGAAAAAAAGATAGAAAGGCAGAGAAAGAAATAGACAGAGAGGGGGGAAAGAGATAGAAAGAAACAGACACAATACAGAGATTGAAAAAACAGAGATCAAGAAATAAAATGGAAGACAGAGAAAGAACGAAGGAAAAGGAAAGAGGATGGGAATGTGACTTAAAATGATGTAACACTAGTCATGCGGCATTATCCCGCCAAAATTACGCAACGCTAGTTAGTCCCATGAAATGTTTCCGCAATAATCACGTAACGCTAGTTACCTGAATAGTCCGCCTCAAAATCATGTAACACTGGCCACGCGACGTGTTCTCCTCAAATCTATCTAACACTACTCACGTGACATTTTCCCGCCAAAATCGTGTCACATAATCGCGTGACATGTTCCCGCCAAACTCCTGTTGTTTTGGCGGGGAAGCGACGCTGGCTTGGCAAGGCAGCTTCTTGCCTTGGTAGTCCGAAGACTAGCTCCGCTTTTGGCTCCAGCTTTGCACCACTACTAGAAGATTCGCACACTCTCTTGAGGATAGCGAACGCGCAGCATCTATTCATGTACGTACAATAAATATGCTTTTTGATGCTGGATGACACCACTACTTATACGGATGAAGAGTTGCTGAACGCGGGATATCGCTGGAGCCCCATGGACACGAATTTTCATCGCTTCAAGCTTCCTTACTTCCCTAAACTTCTGCCTTTTTTTATTTCCACTATGTTTATATATTAATAAAAACAAGTTGAAACGCATCCCTCCGGCGCTAGCCGTCTACAGAAGTAATAATCCTATTTTAGTAGACGAACATCAGTGTTCCATTACCTGTTTACGACAGACTTTCAGATTATTTGTTATTTAATCCGTGGTTTAAGCAAACTTGTGCGAAGTATTTGGGGGCAATATTCGTCATCTTGCAGGTGCGAGGACGAAAAATAGGACCACTCTCACGGAATAAGGTGCGAGGAAATTCTGTCGGAAGCCTACACTTCGGCGTTTTTTGTTTTTTTTCATTCGAATCATATTAACAAATGCGAAGATGCTACTTTAGAAACAAGAGGTGAAATATTCAAAGACACAGTTGTAGTTTGTCATTAGAGCCAATTAGCGAGCTACAGCTCATAGAATCGCATGTATGTTTGTTTACATAAGCCAATCAATATTCGCAGAGCGCACGCTAGATAGCCAGCTACCAGGGAGATAATTCGCGTAAGATTGAGTTAAGTGATTCGTGAAAAACGCCTGCTACTTTCTCTGGATTTTTTCTGCTGCTGTGCGGTCGAAACGTCCCAACAAACAAGGCGTTCTGTTTTTTTCTTTTTTGGTTACATTTGCTTGAATACATCATTCGCCCTTCATTCATTCAGTCCTCATTCGTTACTACTATCCAAATAAGACACCGCTGCGCAGTGTGATTTGGGCTATATTGACTTTCATAAAAAATACGTAATGTCCTGTATACATAGGAGCCCATGAAGGAATAACGTAATTTTGCGGTAAGGTTTAAAGCAGGCACGAAGCTATAGGATTCTTTCCAAAAAGAAGGTAACGTTAGAGCTGCCGGTATGACTGATTTCTTTAAATCTCCATGAAATGCAGCGGCAGAGAGCGTTCTTTAAAAAACGCGTCATTTAAGAATTATACCAGCAGTCACGCATTCTTCTCCCATACGATGAAGTTCTATTGCGCCAACACTTGAATACGAAAAGCGAAGTGAATAGCTTCATTAAGAGTTAGATTGCAATGGCTCATCACCTAATCATTTCTCACATTATATGTTCCTAATCCACGCATATATAAAGGCCCATTGCTTGAGGTTGCGCGAAGGAAAATGTGAAAATCAATTTCAGACATTCTCGTGTTATGGAAGCTCTAAATACCCCTACCCAACTAACATCTTTTTACGCTTTTCTTTTGTCTCCGGGATTCCGGTTTCTGAGAAAAATGGTCGATTAGTATAGGTATTGTCACATCAACGGAATGCCCATCAAAACGGTAAGGGGGGATAAATAGACGTAATGAACCACGGCAATGGAATTACACACCTCATTCGAAACAGGCAGCGATGTGATTCGTTGTGCTGCTTCCATAATAGCGGTCACCCAGTACACTAAAATCTTTGCAAAGAGGAAGTGCGTGTTTATTGTCAGACCAAAAGAGAGATAGAAAGAATCGTCTTTGTTGGAGCGAAAGGACCTTGCAGAAGTGCTTCCCTGCTCACCGGGATCCTTGAGCCATCTTTGCAAAATCGTTCAAAAAACCAACCCGTTTTTTTTAAACTGTTTCCGATGATCGCACAGCTTTTCTGAAAGGGTCGTGCGACGTTGTTCTTTCGTGTGCCTTCCACAGAACTGGACTTCATGCAAAATTGTGTACTGAGATGAACGCAAAAGGGATTATCAAAATCGGTGCACGGTAACTCAAGTTATTAGTGTTCAAACATCAAAACCCCATCGGACGACGAGGCAAAACGTTCCGTTTCCCATTTCACTCTACCACTGACGTCGTCTGCGAGCTACAGTCATCGCGCCTCCTATACCGGAAGACTAACCGGAAGTCGCGACCCATTGTGGCCGTTGTGCAGCTCACATGGCATCGTTTTTCAATTGTTCTCAAAATTTTATATTGCCAAACAGAACTTCTTTTCTGTTTGATGAAGTACCAAAAGTGTATTTATAATTTTTAGCTCGCAGTAGCATGGTCTGGTTGAACTATGCGAATATTACACGTACCTTGTCGTGTCCAGCCAATGAAAACGCCCGGCCATTGTCGTCGCTACCACGTGAGGACATGTCCCTTCCTATTACAAAAATAGCTGTTGTGTCACTGTCGTTCGAAATAGAAGTGGTTGCTCCGTTCAAGTAAATTTATAACAGCTTTGTTTTCGGTGTTCCCACTTTCGAAACCACATCGATGCATTCGGCAGTTCCCGATAAAGCGACGCGCATAATGCGTGTTGCAAGGCCCATTTAAGCCACCTGGGGAATAGGTGCACTTTTACCTGGCATGACAGTCAGGCGGCGCAATAATGACGTGGCTTGCGTTTTAAAAACATCACTTATTACTCAAGATGTGGGACACAACAGGCTTTAGTCACCTCCTGTTTTATTTCACAGCTTGAGCACAAACATTCGGATATTCTTATCTGAATTATGTAAACTGCACGTCCTGAAGAAGCCTCTGTGCGCCTTCAATAAAATCATCGAATCCAAGGCAACACTCTGCAAAAGTGACTACTGCGCAATTGATAAATTGTCAGCCTTCTTGTGATTCCTAAATTTTGGTTTGAAAGAGAAGCTGAACATTTCGAGACCTCAGAAACAAAAGGGGAGCAGTTTCGGTATTACTGGTAGAACTGTGTGCAGCAGCAAAGGTAGCTGCGCGGCAATATGTGGCTGCACGAGCGTTCTCGTAAAGGCTTTGTTAGCTCCTAAGGGTTTTCGTAGGTGGCACCTAATCGGAGAAGGCGTGCAATAAGCCACGAACCACAGTTTTTAACGATGAAATTTGTTTGAAGCGAAACTACAATTTATGAAAAATTGAGGCTGTAACTACTATAGGTTCTTTATTGTTGACGTTGCGTAGAATTATTCAAAGACGATTTTTATCCTTCTTAACAGGTTTTTATGCTCACCAGTACAAAGGCTTGTAAATGCATTTCACACGCCCATCCTTACTACTACACGAAAAATATCGCTGGATATGAAAAGCAAGAATTCGTTCCAATTTTTTTAGGAAGCAGTCAAGCTCATTGTGTCGCCTGTTTCCCACAGTAATAAACACACCTTTACTGCCTGTTTTATGGTTAGGCTGGTAAGCATTCTTGCGAGGCGTTCCTACAACATATTTTTGGTAGTTAACCTATCTATAGCGTGTCGTGCTGTCGGCCTTGTGTGTTTTTGCGTTTAGCTGAAATGTTTTCTGAATACGTTTTTAATTTGCTTGCGTGTGGGCACGTTAATATTTCATACCGTATAATGGGCAGTAGCTTGTCACCTTGGTTTCTGCTCATATATTATGGCGGGTCGCTGTTCCGTGAATAATGCCTATCCACAAGAATGGAAAGCTAAGCTAGTTGGTATGCGTTGATCTTTAGTTCATTTCATTTCATTTCATTCATTGATACTGTCAGCCCTTAAGGGCTATTACAGGAGTGGAATGAAATCATAATAAACAGAAATGTGCATAGGAGAAACATAAGAAAAGAAACCTTCACTACTGGAACACATAATTTGACAGCACATATCAAATCAAAATTAATATAACAAATCTATAATTGCAAGGAATGTAGTTTAAGAAGTTCGTCAGTGAAACATATGGAAGAAAGCATCACTGCTGAAACACATATATTATAGCACATATCGAAACACATAATAAATATCACAGTCTAATTACAAGGCACGTAATTTACAGCTGGCATCACAATCTTAACTAATACATGGCATAAAAATACACTATAGAGTTTATTGCTTCTAAAAACTCCGTAAACGATGTAATTTTTGTAACAGAATCTGGTAATGAATTCCACTGCTGAATAGCCCTAGGGAAGAAGCTGTACCTAAAACAGTCATTATGTACTTTATGGGGTGGTATATACATACTGTGTCTGTGTCTTGATGTTTTTTGTGTTTTGATTTCAAAGTACTTGTCGTAGCTTAGTTTGACGTTTTTATGAATTATTATGAAAATGAATTTCGGCCTTTCATATTCGGTTCGTTTTTGTAGTGTGAGCTTTGCAAGTTTACATAATTCGGTAGGTGAATGAAAACGGCGGTATTTATTAAATATAAACCTAGAACTAAGACGCTGTATTTTCTCTAGTTTAGAACAGTTGGTTTGGGTATAGGGATTCTAAACTACTTAAGCGTATTCGATTATGGGTCTTAGCAAGGTTTTGTAGGCTAAAGTTTTAATTTCGGGAAAGGCACAGTGGAGGTTGCGTCTCAAGCCCCATAACACCTTGTTAGCCCTGGAACAAAGTTCCTCTACATGAAGATTCCAACGCAAGTCGGGCGTAAATATGAGTCCTAGGTATTTATACTGATGAGCTTGAGTAAGTTCGTGACCGTTAATATTGTACGGGTAACTAAGAATGTTCTTTTTTTCTAGAAATGGACATAAAAACAGTTTTTGTTGGGTTAAGCTGCATTTGCCACTGATCGCACCAGTTTTTAATTCTCTGTAAGTTAAGATTAAGTTCCGCCTGGTCACTCGGTGACTTTATATTTCTGTATAGTATGCAATCATCAGTAAACATTCTTATTTGGATGCTAATATTTTTGGCAGGTCATTTATAAACACCAGGAACAAGAGGGGCCCCAGGACACTGCCCTGGGGCACCCCAGATACCATAGGAGAACCATTAACCAGAATCGTGGTGTCGTAGTTGGACATATTGTTCTCTGCGTGTAAGATAGGAACTGAACCAGCGGGTAAGGGCAGAATTTTTAAAGGTAACATCGATTTTAAGTAAGAGCTTCTTGTGCGACATCTTATCAAAAGCCTGTGCGAAGTCTAAAAATATTATGTCAGTTTGACCGCGGGTATTAATTGTGCTAGAAAGGTCGTGTACAAGCTCAATAAGCTGAGTAACCGTGGATAGCCCTTTCCTAAAACCATGTTGACAGGAAAAAAATTAGATTATGTTCATCGAGATATGTTAGCAAGTGCTTCGGTACAATGTGCTCTAATATTTTTTAACAGGTGCTTGTAAACGATATAGATCGGTAATTGCTAGCGTGAGATGTGGAACCCCCTTTGTTATGGGCATAATTTTTGCAAGTTTCAAGCACTGGGAAAAGAGCCATTAGTAATGGATGATTGAAAAATTAAGGTTAGAAACTTCGATGACCATTCGGCATACCTATAAAGAAATTCATTAGAGATATTGTCAGGGCCAGGGTTTTTTTTTGGTGTTGATATAAAGCAAGAGGTTTATAACGCCCTCTTCAGTGATCCTTATATCCTGAATAGGAATCCTATCTAAGGAATCGCCGATGCTGGGTACGATACCATCATCGATTGTAAAAACTGACGAGAAGAAGGAATTAAACGCTTCTGTCTGATCCTTCCTACTTTTATGGTTGGACATACCACTCGGCCTGGTCGAAGGATTCACGTACCTCCAAAATTTGTCTGGGGATTCTTTGAGAAATTGTTTCAACGTTCAGTTATAAAACTTAATTTTAGAAATCTTCACACTCTGCCGGTGGTTTTTACTTAAGAGCTGGACATTGATCCTTTTTTCAATGCTTGGATTGAGAGTGCATGCCTTTCGCTTGCGTTTAAGCTTTCTTTTAGTGTGTATTATCTCGCGCGTAATCCAAGGGTTTCGTTTTCTTACATTTTACGACGCTTGGGGATAAATTGTTGGACGCAAAACATTATCGTAGAATGAAAAAAACTGCCACAGTTCTTCTGCTGAACGAGATGTTCGCTACATTTCCTGAAATGAATAATATGACTACTCCAGATTTTCCAGTATAGATAAGTCATTGGCAGCCCCAGAATTTGGAATCATAAGTTTTTCATCATTGCGCATGACACTGACAGACAAATCCAAAGACATTAAACCATTTTATGATCGGAAAGACCGTCATCAATTTCACACATGCCAAGAAACTGGAGTAGTGATCCGGATAAGAATATCAAATCAAGCACTGATGAAGCGGTTGGACCCACACGCGTACAAGACGAGACGACCTGCGTCAGATCGTAGCAGCGAAAGTGAGCTCTAGCAGCTGATCACCTTTAATGACTTCGCTTCCCTCTGAAGTGAGCGTCGACCAATTAATACCAGGGAGATTAAACCTGCTATTAGGATAATATTATCATCATGCTTCAGGTGGGAGTCCATAAAGCTTCTTAAGTTATCAAGTACATTCACTGGGGCGAGTTCAGGCAACACCCAGAGGACGAGAACGAACAATTAAGAAGCACGGGACAGTGCTTATCTTGTGCTTCTTAACTACCATGTGCGCTGCTTACACCGAAGATGAATTCCTGCTGCACTGGCGACCTGATCTAAATAGACGTACCCAAGTCCTATTTCACATGTTAAATAAATTGAGGAGTCTAAAGCACAATAAGAATATAAGGCACGCTGTAGTATGGAACTCCGGATTCACACTAGCCACCTTCTGGGATCCTCTATCGTGCATCTAAATCCAAGTATACAGTTCCTCTTACATTAGGTCGTCACTCAGATACCGCCACCGTGGCCGGGAATTGAAACCACGTCCTTTCTCTTAGCATTGAGATACCTTGCCTTCATCGATATGTAGCCTTACCCGCTTTGATGACGCTCTTTACCAATGATGTATTCAATGTAACGAATTCAACTGAAATATGACCTGAGAAAAAAACCCGCATTTCCCCGAAGGGGGAGTATGAGGAAGTGCGAAGCACGGGTGATGCTATGAGGGGGGCGCGCGCGACTAAACTGCAGAGCCGAGCGAAGGAGACGGCAGCGAGAGAGCACGCGCCAGCCGACCCACGGAGGTCTGGCCGTTTTTAAGTGCAAAGCACTCGGCGCAGAGAGAGGTGCGGAGGCGGCGCGGGGCGCGCGCAGCCACGGAGGGGAGGGCGGAGCGCGCGCAGTCACGTGGGGCGTGACGTCGCTGCGCCGTTGCTACAGACGCTCCTCTCCGCTCCTCGCGCCGTTGCTAGGGGAGAGGAAGAGGAGCGCGGATGCCGGCGGAGTTTTCGGGGTCGCTTAAGAAGTGCATTCGCACTTAAAAGCGCCTCGGTGTCTAAAGGAAAGGAAGGAAAGGTGCGTGTATGTTTTAGGCATTACTACCTCAAGGACAGTGAAGAATGAAATAACAATGTGTCGCTGGAAAAACCTGCACGAGATACAGGCGCAGGCTTATTTTTTTGCGAGTGAGGTTTTGGCAACTGGAAATGTAATTTATACCAGGAAGAAATGGGTTGGTGCAGGCACCAAACTTTATTTATCGCATAAAATTGCATTGCCCCCATTACCACATGTACACATCACAGTGGTGTAAATTTCACGCACCGGCACAATTTGTCGCTCATTTGCGTTCAGTCCATTTTCATTAAGTCTCGTGCCCAACAATATGAAAGAAAAAGTTGAGAATTATCAGAATCCACGATGATGGAATGGCGAATAACAATATAATAATGAGTATTTAACGTCTATCACAGAAGCTAGCAGGGCATGTCAGGCGGTTGTGTTGAATCAGGTAGAGCGTCAGGTGGGCAAGTCATGCGCCTGCGTGTTAAGTCGCACCGTCGATTTCTTCTCCAGTCAACAACAAAGAAAGCACACAGGATAATCGCTACCACGGTGTTGACGCCAGCCAAAAGCCGATAAAAGTCGTCGTACGATCCCATGTGGTCTCGGAAGAGCCCTGCGACGTGAAAAACAGCATTGAAAAGTAATTTTCGTGTATGCGCGGTAGAAATCATGGTACCAATTCATCATAATGCGGCATGCGTCGTTCCGAATGATCTTGAAGTTCAAAAATGTGTGAGCTTTTGAATGTTATACCTCTGTTACAACGCGTGGTGTGACTTCATTGAACTCCCGGCCAGTAATACGTAGTAGAAACCCAATATTCCATGAAACGTGTTGAGATGGCCACAGGGCGTGTGGAGTCTGCAGTGACCGCCAGAGCAAGCAACTGCAATGCTCTGACGTATTGCTAGGTGTTCCGTAGCTTGTAAAGGACGCTCCTTAAATTATAGAGTACATTTGATGCGTGCCACAATAAGCTCTACACGAGTTTAAAGGAACTGCTCTTTGATCGCATTAAACTAGTTGATGAGCTAGCTGCACCGCTCTTTGTGCAACGTTCTTTAAAATCGTATTAACTTGAATTCTGAGCGCGACCTTTTGCGTCTCCTCATGATGTACTCAATAAGTTTAAATGCAGAGAAGTTATTTCCGCACTCACTTACCTATGATTGATGCACTGCTTAGGGAGACTGGTATCAATGCCAGGCCGAAGAGGCCCCCGCAAGTAGTTATGGTTTCGATGCCAACGTAGTGGGCCAGCAGGATACCACGGATGGCAGTGGCGGTACCTTGCGCCGTTGTCTCTATTATTCTCAGCGCCACTATGGCAAGCATGGAGAACACGTGTGGCATCGCTGCAGCACACATTGCTTCAACCACGAAGGCCACAGAGAACAGCAGGTAACGGGTGCAAGGGACACAGTCTGAGAGCGGCACAATTAGTAGACGTCCCAATATCTGACCGACTGCGCCATATAACACAAGGTACGCGGCGACATTCAGTTCGATGCCTTTGTCTGTAGCGTAATCAACGATGGTCATGGAGAAGGCCATTAGAGAGTATTCTCCGGCAACAGTTGCCACTAAGAATACATAAAATGCCGGAGAGCGAAGCAATATGGTACTAGATTCAGGAACACTATATGACTGCCGGAATTCGGTGTATTCATTAGTAGTTAAAAATACCTCTCCACTTTGTAAGGATGAATTCTTCCCTGCAGACTTCTGTTTCTCGGTGACTGAGGGAACTCTGAGCGTAGTATGGGAACCTGTGAGCGTTTCCACCATGCAAATGTCGTCGCCTACACTATCAGGACCAACGACTGATCGCTCAACGAAAAGTGGCTCTCTCGCGCCGGTTGGCTTGTGATCTTGGTTCGTTGTTGTTCCAAACCGAATCCTGTTTAAGTGATGCTCCATAAAGTCCAGTCTTAAGGCAGACGGATATCTCAGCAGTATGCTGAGGGGCACTGCGTGCAAGAGCACAGCGCCGGATATTAGGAGGCTTCCTTGAAGAGCGTAGCACTCCCGTAGAAGCATCAGCACGGGCGGTGCATACAGGCCGGAGGCGCTCCAAGCAACGAAGATCAGAGAGGTGGCGGTGCCCCTGTATTTTCTAAACTGCATCAAGATGTAGACGCAGACACATGTCAGGAACATCCCCATGCCTAAACCTGTAAATTTCAAGCATTAAAGATAAGTGTAAAAACAAATACTGATTTTTTACACGATCATCATGCTTCCAATGATCAGTTTTTCAAGACTCACTGAGGCGAAAATTTCTCATCGCACGATGCCCTTCTCGACTTGGATTAGACTACTAAACTACTAAGACTACTACTAAAGACTACTAAACAAGATTTCTGTTCTCTAACGCATTTCGATACAATTTATGCACCAACAAATACAGCAGTTAGCAGTAGTAAACGCATTTAGTGACTGCTTTTGTATTCGACTGATCGCGCCCTAGCAAAAAGTGACATCATGCGGCAACTTCACGCATACAACGTGCGATGTGGAAATATATTTACATAGATAGCTATTTTCATTTTGTACCCTGAACACTGCCACCCGTGTCCGCAACGTGTAAGAGCCAGTGAGACCTATTTACTGCCAGTCCTTTAGGTCGTCTAGATATTACCCCTTTGGCCTGAAGACTACCGTATTACCATATCTTGCACAGGGGACCTTGTTTTCGCCTTCTCTAACCTTTTTATTTGGCTGACAATAACTCTCGCCCCAACTTTTGGGGCAGCTCTTACTACGCTTTAGTTTACAGGCTTGATGATGTTTTCGATTATAAATGCCTAGTCTCATGACCCGTCCTTCGAAGCAGCGTTGCATATTATAATGTTTGATACTTTCGTTTTGTTGTAAAGTGGATCGTTGCGGCTCTAGCCAAGCACCATAGCATCTACGCAAGCATCAACAGTGTAACAGTCTGGGCTTGTTGGTGTCACATGACACACACGTTTGTGCAAAGCCTCTTCTTTGTCCTCGTCTTGTGTGCATTCACCCTGTACTATAGCTCAAAATATTCAAGCTGGCTTTTTTTTCCTATTTTGGCAGGCGCATGACTCGGACCCATGCATCATCACAGCAAGAACCAGGGAGTTAATCACTCGAATTGTAGCTACGGGACCAAGATTTTCTCCAAATTTGAGCGCACGCCCATTTATCATTTTCCTGTGCAATTCTTCGCTCCATTACTTTTTGCAGCACTGCCATCTGTTCCTCTCGCTACGAGTTAGAACAACGTAACGATCAATGTCTATGAGACTATTCTTTACCGGACTTAGCTGTTTTTCACCGGTTATAACTTTACCCTGTGTTATGGTAAGATAGAACTTTTCCATCTGCTTCCTTTTCTTTTGCTTTTGAAAAAGGGATTTATGTACTTTACGTTTCCTCTAATAATGCCTTCCGCATGCATGTAGCAAGTTTCTTACATTGGTTCCTATAGAATTCACTCACACAACAGTGCTTTCCTGGTTACGCTTTTCGGGTAACTAATTTGTGCACGGATTAAATAACTATTCAACAAGAAACAACCTTTCAGTGATAGCTTTTAGGATGCTAAACCAGTGTCATTGCAGCCTTCGTCTTAAGAAGCGCTCCTCGTTTGGTACACGAGTTTTCAGTTGAATTATGAGGTATTGAAAATTTCATACTTCCTCATATATACCTATAGTTTTCAGTGGCATATTGAGACAGAACCTCTGCTATAGATTACGAAGCAAAAATGGATATTTTTTCATTGCTTAGTATCCGAAATGGAGCTCTTGAAATCGCAATAAAACAATGTCTTAGACAGTTTCTTCCACGTTGTAACATGACTGCTAAGCTCGCTACCACACCGCAGTGGTGGAGGAGGAGAATTAACTGGAGAAGTGGCAAAAGGCGGGCTAGTAGGTACACGACTTGTGTTTTGTTTTTTTTTACGTTTTACGAGGATTAAGCTTTACGATAAGAATCTGGCGGCATTGGTGGTGCGGTTCTCACGCCTAGCGTCAGCCAGGAGCCCTTAGGTCCTGGTGGTGTCCTCAGCCAGTCGAATTCCCCCAGTGATGTTCCTCTGGATCTGTGCTGAGCAGCAATCTCCCACTGTTCATCGTTAGTTATTGGGTGACTCTGTCCGACTGCCTTTGGGCAGGTCCACAGGATGTGAGGCAAGTTCGCCTTTTCTATACATAATTTAGAGCTGTCGATTCTCATAAGTGCGTTTCAACCATCAGCCATTCACCAGCTCGTACATTGCCGATTACTAATGTATGGAGAAAAAAGAAACCGCCAAAGTAGAATTTCAGACGGTATGATTGCATTCTTGGTGTATACATCAATCATTTCCAATATTAGTTTTAATTACCCATCTTGTTGGAAGTCAACTTGCTTCAGTAAACTTTATTCCAGCCAAATACAACGTGCCGCGTGAAAGCAATACGCAGTTAGCACCACATCCTTGGTTGGTAATTAGACAACACGGCTGACAATAAATATTAAGGGGAAAGCCTTAGCTGCCCCATCAAATGCAAAAACTGGCAGTTAATAGCACTGGCGTCACAATGAGAGATGGCAAAATGGATCATCACGCGATAACGTTCTCATGACGTCACTATGACCTGAGATGACGTCTCATGATGACGTCACCACATCACATCGTGGCTGGGAAAAAAGTGTGCCAATCCCAGAGGCAATGCAAAACCACGTTAGCTGCAGTAAACTTTCAGAGAGAGAGCATTAGACCATCAACTGACAAAAAAAAAGGATAAGATAGCTTTCACCTTCGAGTCATCTTAGGCGGATGCGTATGAGACGCTGTGCGTTTTTGTTGTAGACCTAAACGACTATACAAGAAGCACAGGGTATTTCCAACACGAGCCATTTTGCACACTTCCTTTCCGTCATCATCCTGGTCACCCATTTCAAGCAATACTAATTGCCATAGGCGTGCGCAGGGTTCCTCTTCAGGGGGGGGCAGGGAGGGGCGAAGGTTCATCGTAGCGCCCCCCCTTCCTATTAAGTCAATGTATGGGGCAGAAGTTGCGCCCCCCCTCTTTCAGGTGACTAGGGGGGGGGCGGCCGCCCCCTCTGCCCCCCTCGTGCGCACGCCTATGCTAATTGCGCATTGGTAAAATAAACACATACGATAATTCAAGATTCATATTTTAAGCAATGTTTTGCTGTCTGCTCGTCCTTGTATAGTAGTGAACATGTCATGGAACAAACACACTGTTAGGCCAACTAAAGTTCAAATAACACATATTTGACAATATATATTATGCGTGTTCAACAAATCTGTCAGCAGACGCTGGACGCCGAATGACTCATTAGCCATATGAGACGTACATGACAAGGCTTGTAGGACGTCCTTTCCCTCGGAAGATTTTTACAACTCAACCGGTGTCGTCTACTAGTGGATCGGCCCACCTGACTTTTAGGACCATTCGGACAATAGCCGCCAGATTTCTCGACTAGTGAACCATATGAGGCTTTCGGCTTAACAAGAAAGATGAACTTGTTTGCGAGCAGAAAGAGTGCTAGACTAGCCAGGACATCATTGACAAATGCCAAGGCCATCGGGTGATAAGTCTAGTGCCAGTTTTTCTTCTCTGCGTTACTCTAGCGTTATCACTTCTCCACAAGTGGGGAAAGGTACGAAAAGCAACTGTGAAGCCTGACGGGCCGTATGTCGCCGTTAATCATAGGGCAATAACAACATGATATGACGCAGGGCGTCATGAGAGTAACGCGTTTAAGCATTACATAATCGCAGAAAGGTTTAGCTCGGCCCTCGTAGCCTATTACACAAGAAAAAGGCCTTATCCACAGCCATTCAGTACTTGCGATAAGTGTTGTCGCACTGAAAAAAAAAAATAAAGACATTACGTGTGGGGAGAAGTTTTTGTACATAACCCGCCACTTTTTCCATTACGCAAACGTCATAAGTAATTTGAAAAAACTGCAAGGTAATGTATGCAACGTTAGACTTTATACCATGTTCAGCTCACGGAACTTCAATACCGGTTATTTCAGTGATTGATTCGCACATTTGACTGTTATCTTAATTTCAGTATCTGTTTGGTGACTATCTTGAAAAAAAATGAAAACTATCTGACAAGAATGAAAACCTTGACAACAAACTGGCTTGTAGCATAGCGCGGAAACAAACAAGGACAAAGAAGTAAAGGACGAACAGACACCCTTGTGGTCGTCCTCTACTTCTTTGTCCTTGTTGGTTTCCGCGTTATGCTACCAGCCAGTTTACGATGAACCAACAAGCCCATATTGATACCCTACTTGACAAGCAAATTGTCTTCTGGAAAGTTTACGCTATAACATAGTCTCTGAAAAGCAAGAAAGCTGCCGGTCAAGTGGTTCTCTATACAGGTTTTTATGTATTCCAGGTGTACATGAACAGCAAGGTTTGCTTCTCCCAGTTTCTGTCCCCCCTATTAACACAAGATTTTATACCCATTTGTAGTAAAAGGACGTAAGTACTAACTGAAAACGAAACTGAAGAAGACGATGGAGTGTGCGCGAGAGAGGCCAGCGTAAAGCGCGTGAGCTTCGGAACGTCGACGGGCATAATCTTCTTTCCCTTGGGGCGTCTTCTCTGGGATTCAGCAACAGGAACGTCTGCTTAGCCATATGCGGATTTCTTGTTGACACAAAAAGAATTCCCTGTTAACATTATTCCCTATCAATTTTTCGTACTTCAAAATTCCTTTCATTAGTTCATTGATTTCCATATTATTGTATTATTCTATTTAGTCCGGTCATTCTTAAAATTTTTGTTATTCCAGTGGCGATCGATTTCTTTCACATCCCTTTCCAAATTAAATATTTCCCCTTATATTAACCGCCAGCTTCATGGCCAATCTCCCGAAGTAGGTAAGAGCCAAGTACACAGGAACAAGCAAGCAAGCAAGCAAGCAAGCAAGCGTGCGTGGTCAGCGAGCAAGGAGCAGCACGTTCGATCCGAAGAACAGGCGGATCGAGCTGGGGCCTTATGACCAGCCGGGACGAGCCCGGCGTTTCCTGCGGCGAACGGGTGCTCCAGACCAGGCCTTGCGGCGTGTTCCTGCGGTGGGCGTGTGAGCAGGCCAGGTCAAGTTGCTGATCGTGTGCCAGATGATTCGCAAGACCAACCAGCTACCGAGTCGGGCCATGGTGCTGAGGCTGCTGGGGTCCGGCACTACCGATTGCTGAGGGCGTGGTCCTGGTGTTACGTGTGTTACGGTACGGCGCAACCGATCGCTGAGTGGACTCGGTTCTGCTCCAGGTGCATCGGAATCCGGTTATGCCGCTTCGACGGCTCATCGCGCCTCTCCTGCTGCGAGCGTGCGTAAGCTACGCGGTCGTCGGTACCGTTAATGATGTCTACGGAACTATAGACACCGTATATTAGGCAGGACGCGCGGATAATTGTTTAGACGTAGAGGACTGGAAGGACTGAGGCTTAGGGAAGGGATAATCGTGTGCATTAGTGTTCAGCAAGTGTATGTGTTTCTATTTGTGTTTTGATGGGTGTTGTCTATAAATGTTTTCTTGTCCCTGACTCTGTCTGTGTCTGAGGGCACACAAACCCACCACACCATTGTTGTTTAGTTGCAGATGTTAATTTAATGTAGCTTATAAAAGTTTTCGAAACATTTGATGGCCGCGAAACGTCGTGCATTGCTAGAGGTGTTACGAAACTCTCATAACTCCGTCTCAGGTTAATTGTCACAAGAAAGCTGAGTTCTACACTTGTCAGCAGTGACAACGAAATGTGTCCATTAGGCAGCTTCCAACATTTAAGCAAGATGCCAACATTTCGTTGGGAAGTCCAAAATAAAGACCGCAGTCAAGGGATTGAAACAAAACGCGCCATAGACCTACTAACAGCAGTCAAATGCGTGTTCTTTTTTTGCATGTGGGTCGACGTTCTTACATGTCAAAGTCCCCCGTCATTTTTGGCATATGAGCTTAACAAGGATTAGTCATCAACTTTACGTCTCGAAGTGTCTATTTCGATACATCTTATTTTCAAAAGAAGAAACTGGAAAGCATGGCAGTTCGGCGTCCATGAACATCACAGTGGATGAACAAGCTTCTCGCAATATTCCACAAACAAGAGAATGAAAAAAAGTAGAATTCGATTAGGTTTATGAGCTTAGAAGCACGGAGGTAGAAAAATAGGATCAAAGGGGAAAAAATGGGATTACAGAAGAAAAAAGCTAACTTTAGGAAAAAGAGATGGGGGGACATGGTTAAGCAGAATGGCGGGTAATGGGCTTGGGAGGGGTTTCTAGATATTGGAGGTGCAACCGAATGAGCTGGTTACAGAAGACGAGCTGAGCTCGTCCACACGACTTCTACCGCTCTTACAGAAAACGAGCTGTGGTCGTTCAGGCTGAAAGAAGCGTTTGGGCTTGCCGTAGTAAGCTTCCCTGAATAATTTCGTTGAATTCACTTAGGCTTGAATATTTAGCGTAGCAAAAAATAAAGCAGAAGTGCTCAAAGCTTGCATTTCCGTCGAGAAAGAGCTTGGTTCTGGTAACCGAAACTATAAACACGCGTCGTCCTCTATGCGCAAGTGGTGCCCACGTGTTGTCAACAGCTTCGTTAAAAAAAAAGAAACAGTTGTTTTCCGTTTTGTGGAATGAAGAAGAATTTCAGTTCCCCTGCGAGTGTGGGAGGGACTGCCCAGCGCAATACATTTTTCTAAATTATCGGATTCGGACGACGACAGTGCTTCGAGGTATCAGACGCGGTCGCCAATAGAGGTGAACAAACCCCAACCGTCGAGTCGAGATTGTTTTCATGGGCTCGCTTGTCCGTATGCTTTATTCTTTCAATTTCAAAGTAACAACTTCTGCATGGAGGACTGGATAGGTTGGGGCGCTTTTCGTGACGCAATGTAGGGATGCCAATCTTCTGCATATTTAAAAAAATAGTATAAAGAAAACCAATAAAGCAATTTTACATAGTTTTAGGGTTGTTTCAAGAAACGTAGAATCAAATAGGCAAATAAAACAAATCGGTATTTTTGTGCGACTTTTGTCAAAAAAACTCTTTAAGGAAAGCGTTAAAAAAAGAAAATAAAAGGAGTGAATATTTCGTTTTGTTTTTCTTCAATGTGAGGGAACGTAAAGGAGCGTGCATGCACATTTATTTCATGCGCAGGTGTTTTTGCACCGGGCTCCACCTTCCAGGACTACGAATATGCATCCAGTGTTCCTGCTACATTTAAGCGCTCAAAATGTTTTTAACCGCGGAGCCGCTTAAACTTGTGGCAATTCCGGCGTTGGACGCAAAAGCTCGGCAGGGTTTAAGCCACTGAAAGCAGGTATGTGCCCCGAATCTCCTAGCATGGCATAGACATGCAGAGTATATTACAGCAAGGGGGGTACGAAAAGGAAAGGAGGTTGAAGAGGAATGATGGGAGGGCCATTGGTCAATGTTGGCCTATTTTATGGTAGAGTAACCTTTTTTGTCCATTTAAAAATTATTGAGCTCATGGTTGGCACCTACTGAAAAATGGCCACTGAAAGCTTACCAAATTTCATTCAAGAAAAAAATTATTGAATAGCAGTAAGCTTGTTATTGAAAGTACAATGTGCATTGAGAACTGTTTGCGATAGTTCTGCTGAATAATGTACTGAGCTACAGTTAAAGCAGCATCGAAATTTTGCAACTAATTGAAAGTACAAGTAAAATATGTTTTAATTGTTGTTGAATTTTTTGTAGACATACACGTTAAAGTAGGCTACCTGAGTACGAACAATGCCTGCTGCTGAATGCCTACAGAGGCACGTGATTACTGTTATATTGTAATTACCTATTGCACGCTTGGGGTTCTTATGCACTTTTTCTATCTTGAATTAGACCTTGCTTCGTGTAACATTCAAATTTGTTGCTGATGCATTCACTAATGCGCCCAGCGGCGAAGCTGTAATTTTTATTGCGATAGCAATTATATGGACACGCTCGGCTGATTTTTGCCGTCGTCCGCCACGGTGGATCAGTGGCTAAGGTGCTCAGCTGCTGACCCGAAGGTCGCGGGTTCGATCCCGGCCGCGGCGGTCGCATTTCGATGGAGGCGAAATGGTAGAGGCCCGTGTACTGTGCGATGTCGGTGCACGTTAAAAAACACCAGATGGTCAAAATTTCCGGAGCCCTCCACTACGGCGTCTCTCATAATCATATCGTGGTTTTGGGACGTAAAACCCCAGATATTAATTATTATTGGGTGCCCTTTCGTTAGTTTTATATGAGCACACAGCTGTCTGTACAAAAGCACTGCTGGTCAGTGCCGGCATAAAGAAGAACTGGAGGCCTGTTTAGAGTGAGTGTTATTGTGTCAGACTGTCAACGCACACTCTAGATTGGAAACATCAAGCTACATATACATAAAAAAGCAAGTAATAACTCAAATCAGGTGATTTTGTTTTCACTACAGCTGCATTACAGTAGGTAATTCACGATTGCACGGAAGCAGGCCATGCTTTCGATAACTGCGCTAGCGAAAATATTTTATCGCCTGACTCACGGGAAGGAAAAAAAACGCTAATGTGCGGAGATCCACCTTATTTATGTGAAAATTGCAAATGACTTCACCATCAGAGAAGACAGCCATAATTCAATCTGTGGCACTTCTTTCAAAACAAAAAGGTGTCAGTCCCACCTGCAAAAAAAGTAGGTGTAAAGGGAATTGTCATATAAATTAGTACCTAGAGGACAATGTGAAAAGGAGAAACTTGATAATATGGTACGGCTACAGAGGGGCGAACATGCTACAATTAACGAGGCTCAATCAACGCGCGAGATAACTTTTCTTTTTCTGCATCTGCTGAGAGGTGCAGGCCTTACAGAAAAGAAGTCAACATAGAAGAGAAGCGTTGGGCCACAACTATGAAGGCACGCGTCGAAACACTAACGCAAAAGTAACATCATTGCACTAGGAAAGATGACCAAGTGTCCCCAAAACAAGACTTTGACACTCACACATTCTAAACTATTCCAGAATACCACATCCAAGCTACCATTTTGTGTAAATAGTACTGTGCAGTTATAGTACTCTGCAGGAACGTTTGCAATAGCAGATACGACTCTGCTATTGCAAACATTTTCGTATCCATGAATTTTTTGCTGCTTCAAAATAAACCACGTGCTACCCGTCGTAATTTCTCGTATGTCATTACGTGGCACAAGCAGCTTTGCAGTGACACAATAGTAGCACAACCGCTCGAATGTAAACGTTAAGGTATATCTTGAAACTAGCCCTCATAATCGCGCCTATAAAAGTCAGTACGTGCGAAAGTTACGACAGTTTACTCATATGCGCCGCAAGAATTACGAAGCCAGGTACTTCAGAAACATGTCGCACACGCAGCGCGTGGTGAAACAAAACACGCCTTTTGTTTTTCATGCTTTTCGAATAAAAGAGTGCGCAGGTAAAGAAAATCAACTTACCTTCAACGATGGCAGAGGCCTGTAGTTTGAAAAGCCCGCAGAACCAAGGAATAGTAAACGCACATCAAGGTGGTCGCGTCCATCCCTTCAGCTAAGCAGAAACGAAGCTGCGAGATTCTCGAATGCTAACATAGACGTCCATTCATACGCAGGAAACGTACTGGGTTAGACATAACTTCCCGGCCCTGTAATCGCCACAAACAATGACCCATAGAAACGTCCTTGCATGCAGGTCCACAACTGCTAAGCATGCCGCGATGTAGCTTCTTCACAGCTGCGTTCACACTTTCCATGAATCACGACACTCCCCAGAGAACGAAATAAAGCGAGAGGAGACAAACGCGGCAAGCGTGGACCGTGTGTAAGAACTCCCCGTGCCGAAACGGCATAGCATTGGCAGCGCGGTTGGATACAGATCAGGACTACGAAGACTGTCAGGAAGTTAGACGGTGATCGCTTCTAGTTAGTTACGTAAAGCTTGCTGGTTAAGGAACTTCGAACTATTCATGACTGCTGTCGCGATGTCAACACCTCTCAAATTTGTCATTTCACGTGTTATTTTCTTTGTCGCAGTTAGATATGGCGCGCGGGCTCCAGTTCAAATTGCAACGGTTTTCGCATGGAGCAAATGGCGCGCGGGGCGTATGTTTGCCAACATCAATAGTTGTAGTAAAATAAAGTGAAAAGGAAAGATAGTCGGCGGCACATCACGTTCGTCTGATAGCTTGTCGCGCCGACGTTTGCGATACAGGGACTTATCGACATCGCGTATAGACAGGCCCAAGCCTAAGTCCCCCACGCCCAGGCCCCCCGCCACCCATACCTTTACGTCATGACATTTTGTTACTCGCACGCGTACACGGCGGCACATGAATGATGCCTACCTTAAAGGGGCCATGACATGGTCATCCAACAATTTGTGGTTTTCAGCGAAAACTAGAAGTAGAGGGTCTATAATGCCTGTACAGGTGTGAAAAGTGGGTTGTAAAATAATATTTCAGTGCAAAACAGGCCCTAGACGTCGCCGGCTGTAAATCCCGCCCACCGCTGGCGACCGCCATTTTGCCATGGTGCCTGTGGCGTCACGTGCAGCAAGGAGCGGTGCCGTCGTCTCCTTTCAGTTTTAGCCGCTACAAATCGTTCAATTTCGGTGTCAAGCAGAAGAAAGGTCGAATATCTCGATTTCATGCGCAGCTGACGACGGAACAATATTCTTCGCCGGAATGCAGACGCTCGCACAGCCAGCGGCTAGTTACGTCACGGCTCGCGAGTGCGCCAGTGTTGCCCGACTCTCAGGTCAATCGCGCGTTTGTAAAAATATTCAATAATAAATTAAGTGCCCGACCAAATGCGCAAAAACTTCGCCAGCTTATTTGTGAATAAAAAATTACGCAGCAGGTGTCAGTGTGTTCTTGACACGTCAAAAAATTTGGCAGATCCCAAGTACCATGGGAATCGATGTTATGCGAAGCATGCGGAGGCAAGGTGACTGGGTTGTAATTTTCTTGTTGAGCGAAACGTTACGAATTGACGTTAAAGATATGTACAAATGTTTACGCAATGACATATGTTGAGCAGTCGCATACGTTTCGTATAACCAGTTGTTTACAGATGCGTAACGACGCCAACAGAAACATGGGTATTACGAACACGAGAAGCGGCAATCTGATATGTAGCACTTGTGCTTGCGAGGATGGTAGCGTTGGGTTGTGCTTCGTGGAAGAACTACAGTGGATGGCGCGTAAGTATACAATTGACGTTAACCCGACATGAGGCCTGCCTCATAGCAGTACATACGTAATGTTCATAAAATTTCATAAACAGCAGTGGAACCACAATTGACGTTTCACCAACATTACGCCTGCGTAGGGTCTTCTTCCAAAGTAGTTCCGAGACCTGGCGTGGCTCTGTGGTAGAATACTTGATTGCCACACAGATTGCTTGGGTTCGATTCCAGCTGGGACCCGGATATTTATTATTTGCATTCGTCGGCTCAACGCTGCCGACGTCAGTTTTTCTAACGCTCTCGCATTGAAATTACTAATGTCTGACCACGCCGTTCCTGGGTAGACATAAATAGTCAAACACCTGTGGCGCATACCCACATACCGCGACCCGTGGTATGCGGGTATGTGCCACGCGTGTCTGCAGGAAAGGGTTTGACGACGTATGCGCCCTCGTGATCGCCTCTTTAACTTGGTGTAGAGCAAAATTTGTATGGGAGGGTAAGAAGTATTCACGAATGTCTGGCTGGTCATGGCATGAATAACGTGAAAATCATGTCGCATACGTCGTCAAACCGTTTCCTGCAGACACGTATGGCACATACCCGTATACCAGGAGCCGCGGTATGCGGGTATGCGCCACAGGTGTGTGACAATTTATATCTACCCAGGAACGGCGAGGGCAGAGATTCGTAATTTAAATGCGAGAGCGTCAAGAAAAACTGACGTCAGGAGCGTTGACCCGACGAATGCAAATAATAAATAATAGGGTCCCAGCAGTAATCGAACCCAAGCAATCTGCGTGGCAATCAAGTATTCTACCACAGAGCCACGCCAGGTCTCGGAACTGCTTTTGAAAAAGACCGTATGCAGGCGTAATGTTGTTTAAATGTCAATTGTGCTTGCAGTGCAGGCTATCTAATTTTGTAAACATTACATATGTACTCCTATGAGGCAGGCGTCATTTCGGGTTAACGTCAATTCTATACTTCAGAGCCATCCACTGTAGTTGGTCCTATCCAGGCACTATCCAGGGCTACCATCTTGGCAAGCACAAATGCTACATATCAGCTTAACGCTTCTGGTGTTGGTAATACCCATGTTTATGTTGGTATGGTTACGCAACTGTAAAGAACTCGTTGTATGAAACATATGCGGCTGTTGAACATATGTCTGTGCGTACAACATTTCTACATATCTTTAACGTCATTTCGCAACGTTTCGATCGATGAAAATATAACAACCCAGTCACCTTGCCTCCGCATGCTTCGCATAACATCGATTCCCATGGTACTTGGGATCTGCCATTTTTTTTTTAATTCGGGCATGTGAGAGGGGCAAAACGCGACAAAAAGGCATCAAACTACCTTAGAGAGTGGCTTATTAAGTGCACCATTTACTTACACTCATTATATACTACATTTCTTTGCTTAGGAAGGCTTATACGTACAAGAGAATATTATATAGAGCTTCCTGGGAGAAAAACGACATGAAAAAGCACTGATTGCTGTTCAGAACGGGACTCACTCCATTCGCGCTGTGTCGAGGTTGTTTCGCGTTCCCAAGGATGCTCTCAAGAGGTGCATGAAAGAATTGACAGAATCTCCAAGTCAAGCCATTCACAAATACGTCTTGAGATCCAGCTTTAGTGGCATTTCTCCAATACCTAAATTTAAAAAAAGCGCTAGAAAATCTCAATCTAACGCAGTTTTAAATTCATCACCTCACAAAGCCCGGCTGACAAAGTTGAAGGCCACGAAACGACTGTGTAGTTCGGCATCAAAACGGCAAAAAAGAGGCGAAGAAGATACGTCAGAACATCGCTAGCCTCCAATCGTTGAATAATCCGACGAAGTGCAAGCGTTCAGCAAAAGACAACATTAGCACAAAGAAAGACTGGCGGTGTTTGATCTGCAAGGAGTTTTGGAGCAACACAGCACCGGATTCTGTCTGCATTCAATGCGTGGAGTGCAAGGACTGGGCTCATGAAGACTGCGTGAGGGACCACGGAGCGAATTTCATGTGCTTCTACTGCAAAAACTGAATTTTTTCACACTGTCTCGTTTTCCCCTGCGGGTTGGGGTAAAATGAGACATCTGGAGCATTTTTTATTTATTAACACGAAAGTGTTTTATACCGGGGTCCACCAAGATTTGAGTTACGTATTTCCGTCACGGAAATGACGTCGAAAAAATACGCCGAAAAATACCTTTCAACGGGAGTCGAACCTACGACCTCTTGGTCCGCGACAAAAGATGCCGGGCACGCTATCCACTGCGCCACGGTCACATACTCTGCAGGCATTAAAAAAATTACACCATCTCCCGCTAAAGGGAACCATGTGTAGATGTGAAGCAGCGGGCGCTAACGCTTACACTGGCGGCGGCGTTGACGCTGGCGCTCATCGCAGCGTTGCGCAGGAGAGAAAACTGGGGAGGCGCAAAGCAGGCAGTGATGGAGCGGTTTTTCCTACTAGAACATGCCAATCGCTGCTCATGGGCAATGAGAGACCGAAGATTCCGACTGGACACAGAGACCCGCACTCCGCTTTTAGTTAACGCGCACGCTGCGAATTTTTATTGTTCAACAACGCACAGGAGAAATCTCCCACCGGCACAACCTTGGAGGTCAAGATCCATTGCTATATATACGGGATGGCCAGTGAACGGTTGTGCAGCGCGAGCAGTCGGTTTTTTCAACCAAGAAACTCGCTAGCAGACGCTGCCTGCGTCGGCGTCGCGAGGCGAGAGAGGGAGAAGCGTAGGAGAGGAGAGAGAGGGGGGTGACACGCATGCGCAGTGGGAGTGTGAACGCCGTGGGCAGGGATGCGTAGAGGAGAGAGGGGGGAGCATAGGAGAGGAGAGAGAGAGGGGGACGTGCATGCGCAGGGGGGAGTTAGACGCCGCGGGCAGGGATGGAGAGAGGGGGGGAGTGTAAGAGGGGAGAGAGGAAGGGAGGCGCATGCGCAGTGTGGGTGTGGTTGCCGCGGGGAGGGATGCCTAGAGGAGAGAGAGGGGAAGAGGAGGTTTTTTATTTTTAATTTTTTTTTCAACTGTTTGCGCATGCGCAGTAAGGGTGGGCACGCGGCACACCACCACCACCACCACCACCACCACCGGATTAAGCTTCGCCATAAGATGCTTCACATCTAAAAAAGCCTTTTATATCTACCACTGTCCTCACACAGTGCTCTCGCTAAAGTGAAGTAACGTGTTATAACCGTAAAATCCATGATTAGTTCCTTCAAAGCGTCTTTTCTACGCGTCCGTTCCATTCGGCGCGTTTCGAATAGGAAAAGTGCAATTTTGTCAACGCATTAACACACTGCCAGGTGGAGACCTTACCCCTACCATCGGCATCGCTCAGAGCATCCGTCCATACCACAAATAGCTCTGCAACGCGCGAGTGCGTCGCGTGGCCGCAGCTCCGCATTCCCAGCTTAAGCTCGCCCCACGGAAAATCGCAACCTGCCAACGGGGAAGACACGACCCGGGTTGCGTTTCGCTCTGATCGGGCAGCGTTGTTCTATAACTCTAACATGCCGCGAGTAGGCGACCTTAGCCCGTGTTCGGCGTCCAATCACTGACGCTGTTCTGGCTGTCACACCGCTTTCTCTGATTCCGCTCTCACCGTACAGCTACCACAAGCATCTATGACTACAAGGGTCTGTTTAATCATTAATCACGGACGTTAGCCTTCGGGATACAGATATACCACCAAGCGTCAACGTAGATGCATACACGTTAAGGTATGAGGCCAAGTGTCGGAAAAAAGTTTTTTAAAAAGCGATAGTCACTAAAGATTATCAGCCTACAATATAAAACACATCTTTTTAGGCACATGTGAGCATTTTAAAGCAAGTACTATTTTTCGTTAATTTTATTGCGATAGCAATTATATGGACACTCGCGGCTGGTTTTCGCCGTCGGCGTCGGCGTCCGCGTCGGCGTCATTTGCCATATATGTATATGTATATATAACCGGGCCCGCCCGTCGTTCGTGAGCGTGAAAAGACGCGAGGGGGGGGGGGGGGTCCCTCGAGCGACCTTCGATTTTACGAGCGGGGGCGCGCGCGTTATCTCCCCTTCTCGGCGGCCGACAGCGGGCGGGGGGGGGGGGGGGCGACGTTCGATTTTACGAGCGCGGGCGCGGGCGCGCGCTTTATCTCCCCTTCTCGGCGGCCGGGCCGGCGTACCCTTCTACGTGCTGCGCTTTCAACGTGAAGAGAATTCTCTTAAACAAGCGTTTTCTAGAGTTGCGTGAGATCGGATCCAAAAAGAGTTAGCTGCCAGCCTCACTTCGTATAACATTACAATTTTTTGCTATCGCATTCATTGCTTCACCCTTGCGGTGAAACTGCGACTTTTTTCGTAATTAAAAATGTGATTAAAAGTGGGCCTTACGCGAACACTCCTAACTCAAATTCCGTTCAATAAAAAAGGTTTATTTTTTGCAGAGACATGAAAAAGGCTTTGGCCTGTGCAATGAACCAAAACAAATGAGATCTGATAACTATTAAAAACATAGTGATAAAATAACCCAACACGTATGCACTTGCACTAGGGTCACCTTCGTATAACAGGCAGCCATATTAAACCTTGTACCACGATGTTGCTTATTGAGGTTCGTTGCACGCCTACTAAGTCGATAAGGAAGTGTGCCAAGTTTTAATCAGAAATATTTATTAGCAAAACAGTTATGACTGTTCGCGTACGGAAAAATACCAGAAATATAAGTTCTGAGAAAATCAACAAAAAAGATTTGAAACAGGTGCAGCGCTTACACAAGGTGATCAAGAGCGCCAAAATTCTCAATATTCGTAGCCAGTTCCATCGTGCACCTTACTATTGTGAGCCTTTGCTCGAGTGGCAACTCTTAATTTTTTTCTAGCTTGCAATGCAGCATCAGTGCCCTGACGGGACGCTTTCGCGCTGCGGTGCTGATCATTTGCGAGGCAAGCTTTTGCAGTGTAGAGGCCTGGATCGATCCAAATTTGCTCAAAACATAAAATGGGCGCTTGTTTCCACTATTGAAATGACACACAGCGTCAAACAAACCAAACTTGATGGTTTACAGGCTCACGTACGTGTCCTTGAGTGCCATCAACACATGTACCACCTTACGCATACCCGTGGTGAGTAGTTTATGACTTTTATGAACCAAAATGATGTGTTGACAAAGCTTTTAGAGCATTATTACAAGTTCGCACTTGATATGATTGCTAAATAACCAACAAAATACTACATATCTAGTTAATCGTGTGATTCACACAAAAACGGCACTTTCAGTTTCGGTTTTGTAGGTGCTGGGTGGTCTCACATTTTTGCTTGTATGTTTTGAAAAAACCCGCGTAGACAGAAACTTTTTACAGCAAAATGATGGGCAATACATTGCGCGTATAACATGATCAAAAACCAAAAACTGACATTTTGAAAAAAAAAGTCGCTTTTTTCACTTGGCCTCATACCTTAAACGGTGCTATAACTGTCAAACACTTATAGACGTTGTACAAGCTATCTTATATCACTGTACAGTAAACATTCAACTACTTCTGTAAGGACACGTTTCACTTTCGTGTTATACCGATTCCTATGACGGAGGGATCAACCATGTTTTTTTAAAGTAAACTCTTCAACTGTGGCAACATGGTCACATTGATGTAGCCCATACGTTGTACCCCAAAAAAAAGTTTCTCCATTGACTAATGGTAACGAATGAAATAAAATAAAAGATATTCACTATTTTCAAATTTTTGTCGCATTTTGCCGTCTTACCTACACGCTCATACATACACTGGTACTTATTAATTACATAATAATAAGTGACGATATTTTTATCGACCACGTTTTTCGATGTCCTACTCAACAGATAAGCCATTGAGTACATCTCCAACAAGCTCAAGAGTTTTAGCGAAATCACCGAAAATCGGCTGCGTAAATAAATGCTCAACGGAATGTGAACCATAACTCAATAGTGATTTTTATAAGGGTTGAGGGTCATGACAAAGGGAGGTGAGGGTGAGGAAGACAGAAAAGAGAAAGCGAGAGGGTATACTACAGCACAAACATGTACAGTATAGGGCAGCGAGGGGTGCGAAAGAAACGTGAGGCGGAGGATGAGTCATGCGAAGTTTAGGATTAAGGAAACGAAGAGAGCGGGCAATTTATGATGACATAAAGCAAAAACGATGAAAGAAGAAATAAAGAAGATGACGTAGAACGCGATGAAGTAAGAAAGAACCATGAAGTAAATGAAGAGAAGTAAGTGAAAAGAAGAAGTAAATCTGCGATCGCCACGTGGTGGTGCTTCCTAGACTGCTCCGCTGTTTACTCCTATTGCAAAGGGGCGGAGCTGGCTTTATTTTTTTTAATCACGCAATAGTCATCCTTCCACAGTTCTATATAGAAGTCAGTAAGCGTCCGTTGAAATAATTAGATTCGTTCATCTGGCTGACAATTCCACCAAAGTTATTTATATGTTAATTTTTACAATTCTGCAGACCCTAAAAGGTCAAAGAGGCGGCAGAAAAAACAACGCGGAATCAGCTTAATACACACAAACACACACACACACACACACACACACGGCGTTCATTAGACCCATCCTCGTTCTTCATGCATGTTCATCATCATGTGTGTGCCTCTTCATCTTCGGTTGTGGGAACTCGGCTGAACTGCGATCTTCCCTCTTGGGTGTGGTCGCTTCGCCGTGTCTTCGGGTCTAATAAAGGTCGTGTTAACTGCTGTGTCACAAGTGGTGGAGGCTGCTCAACGATCGTCCGTCTTCGTTGTAACCCCTGGAGCTCCACTCAGGTCGCCGTCTGCGCCAGGTGTCCGGGACATCCCTCAGGACAACCCCACCAGCGCTTCTGCTTCTACTTCAACAGCCCCGACTGCCGCGGCTATCCGCCGTGGATCGTTAGTGGACACCAGCGCGATCCCCCCGTGCTCACTGAACTTCGAGGCAAAGATGTGGAGGATTGACCCAACATCCACGACCGAGTGAGTTTGACTAACAACTGGGACGATTCGGCCAAACTGCGCCGTGTATCTTTCTATCTCACCGGCGTCGCCCTAACATGGTTTTCCAATCATGAGATTGATTTCACGGACTGGACCAATTTCAAGCAGCAGCTTCGCCAAATTTTCGGCACTCCAGCCGTTCGATCAGTCCTCGCAAAAAAGGCACTGGACGCTCGCAAGCAAAAACCTGGCGAATCTTACACCCCATACATAGAGGACGTGCTTGCCCTTTGTCGCTGCGTAAACACCACCATGACCGAATCATACAGGGTTCGCCATCTACTCAAAGGCATCGGCAATATCACCTGCAATGCGCTGGCCATACAGAACCCGACAACAGTCACCGAAGTTGTCACCACGTGCCAACGCCTTGAGGAACTCGAGTCACAACGTTTGCCGCCGGATGGCCCCGAAAACATCACCTTCGCCGATCCCTCGTTGCGTGCGATGATTCGAGTTATTATACGAGAAGAACTACAGTCTCTTGGTCTCTTAGCAACCCCGATTTCACCTGAAGCCTCCGGCACTCTCTTGCGCAACGTCATAGAGGAGGAGTTGGTATCCATGGCCCGTCCAGCGTATATGGACTCTCTGGCCTTTCGACCCCAGCCAACATACGCACAAGTCGCCGCTGGTTCGCCAGGCTTCGCTCCCTCGATGCCTGCACACCCTACGCCTGCCGAACTGGCTTCCATGACTCATAGTGCGCCTAGCCAACCCTTCAACCACCATGGCGATCGGCTCGTCCAGTCTGCTACTACTGCGGATATCGCGGACATATTGCACGCTTTTGTCGGAAGCGTCAGCAGGACGAGCGTCGTGGATACGACGCGTACGGATGGGATGACTGTCCTGCTGCGGCCACTTTCCAATGCCGTCCTTACGCTCCGCCTCCTCGTCACTCTCCACCGCCAACTATGACATCCGAGGCGGCACCTACTTACCACCCCGTTAGACGCCGCTCGCCATCGCCCCATCGCCGCTCTACGTCGCCCCTTCGCCGCTCTACGTCACCACTTCGACCTGTCTCGCAATTCTCCGACCATCGCTCGGAAAACTAAACTGTGCATCTTTTGGAGGAAAAGTTGCATCAAGCGACAGGACAGAAATTCCTCCAGCGCGGCCGTGTAATATGGTATCGGTTTTAGTGGAAGGTGTACGTGTGGACGCCTTGATAGATACGGGTGCTTGTTTGTCTGTTATTCATCATTCTTTATGTTCCCGTCTCCGGAAAGTCACCACCCCTAATGATGGACCTACACTGCTCGCTGTTCAAGGGGACGCCATTACACCTTCTGCCATGTTCGACACTCGTGTTTTCATTGACGGATACAGTTCGCCGTGCTAAGTTCGTGTGCCCACCAGCTCATATTAGGATGGGATTTTCTTTCTACGGCATCCGCTGCCATCTGCTGTCGAGAACGTGTCGTTCACATGACCGAGACCGACCATGCGCTTCACGCTGAAGATTCGCCACATCGCTTGATCGCTGTAGAAGACACCGAGCTGCCCCCCTGGTCATCAGCAAATTGTTACAATCGCGTCTGACGGGATTGACCGTGGTGACGTGCTTATCCTACCTTCTACATGCTCTCTGTCAAGAGGGATTTTCCTTGCTTCAGGGCTCGTGCGGTTTCACAATGGCTCCGGACTTCTCTGCGCTTCAAACCAAACGTCCGAGAATATTCTCATTCCCGAAAGCACCACATGGGCTTGCGTCAATGGATCGGAGTCTCTCTCTGTTGTTCGGCTCATGCCGGCGTCCTCTGAACTTTCCCCAGTTGGACGTTCCCCATCGGTCTCTGCTCTTGCTGCCACCATCAGTCCCGGCCTGATGTCTTCGCAGGCAGACGAGTTACTTGCTTTACTGAAAAAGAATGGGACATCGTTTGACGCCAATTCCTCATCTTTGGGAGATACGTCCATGACCCAGCATCGCATAGAGACTGACGGCACTTCTATCGTACGCTGTCGACCATATCGAGTCTCACCAGCAGAGCGGAAGGTCGTTGAAGAAAACGTCGCCGATATGCTCCAACGGAAGATCATACGTCCTTCGGCGAGTCCTTGGTCATCCCCTGTTGTTTTGGTACGAGAAAAAGATGGCTCTCTGCGCTTCAGCGTAGACTACCGAGCACTTAAGATCACGTGCAAGGATGTCTACCCTATGCCACGCATAGACGATGCCTTGGAGTCGCTGCAGGATGCCGAGTACTTTTCGAGTCTAGATCTGCGTTCGGGCTATTGGCAGATACCTACACATGAGGACGATAAGGAAAAGACAGCGTTTTCAACACCAGATGGCCTTTACGAATTCAACGTCATGCCATTCGGCCTTTGCGATGCTCCAGCAACATTCGAGCGCATGATTGACACAGTTTTGCGATGCCTGAAATGGAAGACTGGCTTGTGCTATCTGGACGATATCGTAATTTTCTCGTCAACCTTCCCTCAGCACTTGCAACGTCTCGACGAAGTTCTCACGTGTCTTGCAAACGCAGGCCTACAGCCCAACACCAAAAAGTGTCGCTTTGCGAGCAAGACAATTAAAGTGTTAGGCCACGTTGAGAGCAAGGACGGCATTCGTCCCGATCCTGGCAAGATCTCTGCTGTCCTGCACTTCCCGCGTCCCGAAAAAGCCAAAGATTTGCGCAGTTTTCTCGTCCTTGCATCATATTTTCTCCGCTTCATTCGAGACTTCGCCCCAATCGCTTCGCCGTTGCACAAGTCGCTCGGATTCAACGTGCCCTTTGTGTGGTCTACCGAATTCGAATCGGCGTTCTCCCATCTGAACCGCGCCCTCACATCTGAACCAGTCCTTTTTCATTCTGATGCAAACGTGCCCACGCTCCTGCATACGGACGCCAGTGATCACGGCACTGGTGGTATTCTCCTACAGCGAGACGAATCTTCACGTGAGAGGGTCATCGCCTATGCAAGCTGTGTACTGACAAACGCCGAAAAGAATTATACCATCACCGAGCAGGAGTGCCTAGCCATCGTTTGGTCTGTACAGAAGTTTCGACCTTACCTCCACGGCCGCCACTTTACTGTGGTTGCGGACTATCATGCCTTGTGCTGGCTCTCGAAGCTCAAGAACTTCTCAGGCCGCTTTGGTAGCTGGATTCTTCGGTTGCAAGTGTATAACTTCACAATTACATACAAGTCGGGAAAAAAACACCAGGACGCTTACGCGCTTTCGCGCTGCCCGCTTCCTATGGAACCACATAACGGCCCCGCCTCTTCAACTCGCCACGACCTCTCGGGCGTTCCCTCGCCACACGTTTCATCGTTAGCTGCTCTGGACCCTATTTCTTCGTACGACTGTGGTTCATTTTCATCCCACCAACGCGCCGACCCTTACTACCGGCGCCTTATGGATCGCCTGGACGGAACTTTGCGGCCACCTAACGCCCGTCTTCTTCGACAGCTGACGCAATTCAAGCTCGACAACAGCGTCCTGCACCGCCATATTTACCATCCTGACAGTCAGCGCTGGGTGCCCGTTCTACCTCGCTCTCTTCGTGCTCACGTCCTCACGGCCTATCATGACGACATGACTGCTGGGCACCTGGGCTTCCAGAACACGTATGACCGCATCAGATGTCGCTACTGCTGGCTGGGCTTGTCGGCTAGTGTAGCGAAGTACGTTGCATCATGTGCCCTTTGTCGGCGTCGAAAGCTACCGACATCAGCTCAAAGTGGACAACTGCAACCACTCCCGTGTCCGATGGAACC
The DNA here is from genome assembly GCA_030522465.1 of Rhipicephalus appendiculatus. Classification (NCBI taxonomy): domain Eukaryota; kingdom Metazoa; phylum Arthropoda; class Arachnida; order Ixodida; family Ixodidae; genus Rhipicephalus; species Rhipicephalus appendiculatus. The sequence continues at coordinate 75,952 of JALIZH010011971.1, forward strand.
ATTCGAGGTCGTTGACGTCGATCTGTACGGTCCGCTTCCTGTGACTCTGTCCGGTAATCGATAGATAGCCACAGCCGTCGACCATTTGACACGCTACACCGAAACAGCTTCCGTGACTTCTGCCTCAGCTTCTGAAGTTGCTGACTTCGTACTCCGAGCCCTAATCCTTCATCACGGTGCTCCTCGTGTTATCCTAAGCGACCGCAGAAAGGCATTTCTTTCACAACTCGTTGACGAAGTGCTCAATGCCTCCGGCACCACTCACAAAACAACCTCCACTTACCATCCTCAAACTAACGGGCTGACTGAGCGCTTTCATCGCACGCTGTCAGACATGATCACCATGTACATCAATCCCGACCACAAAAAAAAAAAAAACCGCCAGGCCTGTGAGGAACGCGCAGCACAGCTACAGCGAAAGCTGGGAGAGTGGCCTTTTAAGAGCCTTTTTTAAAACACTCTTGGGGCAACTACTACAAGCGCACTTGCATGGTACCCACTACGCCATAAATCATCATAATTTTTGTGTACTATGCGTCTACGATGCCATAATTTTTGTGCACTATGCGTCTGCTAAGCGTCTACTATGCCATTATTCGTCATTCTTCAGAAAAGCGCGGTACCCGCTACACTCTTGTAACGCATTATGTGCACTGTGCTGATGCTGTGATGAAGAATTTTGTGGTGAAACAGCGCCAGCGAAAACGAAGGACTAGACGAAGAGGAACGACGCATACACAAGGCGCACTAACAACTGAAAGTTTATTCACTTGATGCACAGGATAAATACTGGCTGTACATGATTAAACAGAAGAAAGAAAATTGAAAAGAGATATGACAGTGCATCACGTGGTCACTCCTACTGCGCGTGTAAAACGGTTCCTGTAAGGAATCTGATGTTGAATTCCAATGGCAGATCCAGATCAACTTTTCCTGCTCTGAGTGGAGCAATCACATTCCAATGGCAGATTGTAAGCGTGAATTGTGAGTTCCAATGGCAGCTTGAGAGCAACCGCAGATTACGGATTGCTCCGTGGAGCAAGAATTCTTGCTCCGCTGAAATCAGCGGATTTGACCGGAAGTTCGCGTGACGTATTCGGTGCGCCCGCCTTTCATCCCGTCACGGCTGCATGTGAACAGTCGCTGGCGGCCATGGAAGACAAGGAAAACGCTTCGCGCCCCCCTCTCGCCCTCTCGCTAAATTTCCGTGCACCAGCTGCTCCCGTCGAGGCGCACGCGTTCCAATCGCAGATTTGGCGAGAGCAATCCCGCTCGGATCTACGCGCTCCGTTCGCGATCCGGCCGAGCGCTCGCGATCTCCCATTGTTATTCAACATGACATCTTTATCCGACAGCATGACAGACGGCATGCCGACACAGGATTGCCTGAGGCTTTTGTAATGGGATGGAGCATTGAACGCCCCACTCTTTATGCAATTCGCATTGCGTGATGCCTGGTTGTTACTTTACTCTTCTAAAACGCGTTATTACACATGCTAACGCGATTCCTTACGTGACATGAAGCCTGCATAGGGTCAGTTTGCACCGCAGTTTCAAGCAGCGGGGTAGCTGAGTGGTAGAGCGCTGGGCTGCCACGCAGAAGACGCGGGTTCGATTCCCCTTCTATCATAGGTTACGGACACCGGCGACGGACAACTACGGCGCAGGAACGACCTTTTATGTGATCTCATAACAGCTTTCGCTGTAAAACTGGGGCGCAATTTTGCCATTCGCCACTTTTGCTTACAACACCTCTGTACAGCGCACAATCGGTTACTCGCCATTCTACCTCGTTCATGGTCGTTTCGCCTCTTCTTTTCTTGAGGTCTCTTTTTCTCTGCGCCCGTTATACCATCTCCGTCCTCCAGTGAAGAATACTTGTCTCGTCTGCTTCATTGTCGTCAGCTCGCCCGCCTCAACACCGAAGCAAGGCAGCAGGACCGTAAGCTTGAATATGACGCAGCTCATCGCGTCGTTTCTTTCAGCCCTGGTGATGAAGTGCTGCTTTCCACTCCTATGCGCACTCCTGCCTTGTGTGACAAGTTTCAAATCCGCTTCATTGGCCCCTATACTGTGTTGGGGCAGACATCACCCGTGAATTATCGCGTGGCACCTGTTCTTCTTCCAACGGACCGCCGCTGCCGCAATGCCGAGATTGTTCACGTATCTCGAATGAAGCCTTTTACAAGGCGTTCTTCTTCGCTTTAAGTTGCGGCCAGGATGACCGCTCTTGCGTGGGGCGAAATTAGTGTAGGCGTTCATTAGACACATCCTCGTTCTTCATGCATGTTCATCATCATGTGTGTGCCTTTTCATCTTCGATTGTGGCAACTCGGCTGAACTGTGATCTTCGCTCCTGGGTGGGCTCGCTTCGCCGTGTCTTCGGGCCTAATAAAGGTCGTGTTAACTGCAGCGTCACAATATATATATATATATATATATATATATATATATATATATATATATGAAGGAAAGAATTGTAAACATAAGGGCTCGTTTGCTTTGTTAAACACAGTATTAATGAGAACTAAGAGACAAAGATGCCAAGGAAAGCATAGGGGAAGCCATTAGAACCAACTGTAATGTAAATGGGAAGAAAGGAAAGTGGACGAAAAGATAACTTGCCACCGGCAGGAATCCGAACCTGCGACCTTCGAATAACGCGTCCAATGCTCTACCACTGAGCTACGGTGGCGGTCATCCCTCCGTCCACTTTTTAGGGTATATATGTGTACTTAAACGCCACCGTAGCTCAGTGGTAGAGCATCGGACGCGTTATTCGAAGGTAGCAGGTTCGGATACTGCCGGTGGCAAGTTATCTTTTCGTCCACTTTCCTTTGTTCACATTTACATTACAGTTGCTTCTAATGGCTTCCCCTATACTTTCCTTGGCATCTTTGTCTGTTAGTTCTCATTAATACTGTGTTTAACAAAGCAAACGAGCCCTTAAGTTTACAATTCTTTCCTTCATTCATAACGAGGGTCTCGTTCTGGCAGACTTGATGCCTTCAGGTGGTATGCGAGGGATTATTGGTCAGCTGCCCGCTCGTAATAAGATCACGTTCTACGTGACGCCTACAGGCAAAAAAGAGTGTTCCACACTCGCCGTAATGGCAACAGGCGGCGCTGACTGACGCTCCCACGTTTAAGTACTCATATATACCCTAAAAAGTGGACGGAGGGATGACCGCCACCGTAGCTCAGTGGTAGAGCATCGGACGCGTTATTCGAAGGTCGCAGGTTGGGATCCTGCCGGTGGCAAGTTATCTTTTAGTCCACTTTCCTTTCTTCACATTTACATTACAGTTGCTTCTAATGGCTTCCCCTATACTTTCCTTGGCATCTTCGTCTGTTAGTTCTGATATATATATATATATATATATATATATATATATATATATATATATATATATATATATATATATTGTGAGCACAATATTCACTGTGGTTGTCCTTCATCCTCTTCACCTGTATATAATCACCATCACTGGGATCATCTTCTTCGTTCGAAGATTATTAGTCGGTGGCTCTGCTCAATAAACGGCGTCGAGTCCACGATATCGCTGCCGTCTTGCAGAGTGGTGGAGGCTGCTGTCGATCCTCAAGTCCTCTCTGACGTCCAGTTCCCCTGGAGCTTCGTTCGGGTCGCCGTTTGCTACGCCTGTCTGCTGCCATGGCCCAAGAAACGCTGCCCGGACCGTCCGGTAACCCCGCCCAATCACCCACCCCCCGCATGGCCCTGGACCGTCACCGCCCGGCAGCGGGACCCACCTATCTTCTCCGGTCTCCCACGCGACGACGTCGAGGTATGGCTCAAGGAGTATGACATGGCGAGTGTCTACAACCAATGGGACGCACCTCAAAACCTCAAAAACCGCATTCTATCTCTCAGACGTCGCAAAAACGTGGTATTTTAACCACGAGGGCAGCTTCCCTGAGTGGTCCGTCTTTGCTCAACAAATCCGCAGGATCTTCGGGACACCAAACATCCACTCTGAAGTCTCGAAGAAGAAGCTCGACGGACGCGTACAACACCCAGGGGAGACGTACACCTCGTACATTGAAGACGTCCTTTCCCTTTGCCGCCGCGTGAACTTGGCTATGACCGAAGCTGACCGCGTTCGACACATCCTCAAAGGGATAGGCCAAGTCGCGTTCAATGCTCTGGCCGTCAAAAACCCCAGCACCGTGGAGGATATCATCACGACCTGCCAAGACCTCGACGAACTACAGGCCATCCGACTGCACCCAGACGCCTGTGACGTCCGGCCTTCCTCAGATGCGGATTTGCGGACCTTGATTCGCACTCTCATTCGTGAAGAGCTCCAAGCGCAAGGACTGTCATGTCCGCCTGCCCCTCAGCCTCGCTCCTCGTCTACTAGTATACGTGACATCATCAAAGAGGAGCTGTCTTCCATGGCTTGTGCTCTCACGTCTGACGCTCCGCCGCCACCAACTCCGCCCGCGACGTATGCGCAAATCGCTGCCATGCAACCTTCCTTGGTCCAGTCTGTGCATCCTGTTCCTGCTCAGACCAACATAGCGGCATTTGCACCACGTTCGCCTGTTCCACCATCTCCGGCATTCTACGCCCCCTGGCGCTCGTCTCGCCCAATATGTTATTATTGTGGCATTCGAGGTCATATCTCACGATATTGTCGTAAACGCCAGCAGGACGAACGCCGCGGCTATGACGCTTACGAAAGAGATTGGACGTCCTCTCCTAGCCAGTACCAGCGCCTGCCTTCAACACGTTCCTTCTCCCCGTCTTCTCCACCCTACGCACCTCGAACCTCCCGCCCAGGACGCCCCCCGCTCCCCTTCTCCTCTGCGCCGCTCAACATCGCCTCTACGACCGGTCGCCCATGTCCCGACTACCGCCCGGAAAACTAGCTGGTGCAGTTTTTGGAGGGAAAACTGCATCGCTCGGACAAACATCAACGCCTCCAGAGGGCCCGGCCAATTTGTTATTAGTGTATGCTGAAGGGGTGCCTATTCAAGCGTTGGTGGACACGGGGGCCGCTATATCTGTTATTCATGCGAATCTGTATTATCGTCTACGTAAGGTTACTACACCTTATAATGGCACTCCCTTACGTAGTGCAAATGACTTCACGATACAGCCATCAGCACAGTGCACCGTTCGAGTTACCATTGATGGGATCCGGCACCATATTCAGTTCGTCGTGTTGACTTCCTGCGCTTATATGCTCATTTTGGGATGGGACTTTCTTTCTGATGCTGCCGCTTCCATATCTTGTCGACAACGCCTCGTACATATCCAAGAGACTGATGCTACCGACGCGGAATATTCGTCACGCGACCGCCTTCGAACCATCAAAGATTCCATAGTCCCACCTGGCCACGAGCAAGTTCTTACGGTTGCGTCAGACTTCGTTGACCACGGTGATGTTCTAGTTGCTCCATCGGCCCGTTGTATATCGAAAGGCATTGCACTAGCAACGAGTCTTGTTCGTTTCACCAACTGTACCGCCTTCCTCGCTGTACGCAATGTCACGAATGTACCGATTCTGCTCCCTAAAGGCACTGTTGTTTGCGGCGTGGACACGCAACCTGTCTCGGTGATGGCTGTGAATACTGGTGCGACGCAACCACGCTCACCTACGGGTGCTGCTACTGCTACGGCTCTCGCCAATGCTATCAGCAAGGACCTGACTCCGCCCCAAGCAGAAGAACTGCTCGCGTTGTTGTCGAGGCATCAATCTTCCTTCGACGTTTATTCCCCTATTCTAGGACAGACTTCGGCGGCAGCTCATCGTATTCACACCGATGGAACTTCTATTGTCCGCCGCCGACCGCGCCGGGTATCTTCCACCGAACGTGATATCATTGACAAGCACGTTGCTGACATGCTCAAGCAAAACATCATCCGCCCCTCCGCAAGCCCTTGGTCGTCACCTGTCGTTCTTGTGCGCAAGAAAGACGGCTCAGTGCGATTCTGCGTCGACTACCGGGCGTTGAACAAGATAACCAGAAAAGACGTATACCCCTTGCCCCGCATTGATGATGCTTTAGATTCACTGCAAGGAGCGGAATATTTTTCCAGCCTTGACCTGCGCTCGGGTTACTGGCAAATTCCCATGCACGAGGATGACAAGGAAAAAACTGCCTTTGCCACACCCGACGGACTTTACGAATTTAACGTCATGCCTTTCGGCCTCTGCAACGCGCCAGCAACTTTTGAGCGAATGATGGACACTATACTTCGGGGCCTTAAGTGGAAGACATGCTTGTGTTACCTTGACGACATAGTGATATTTTCTTCAACGTTCGAGCAACACTTGCAACGCCTAGACGAAGTTCTGACGTGTCTCACAGCTGCTGGTTTCCAGCTGAATACCAAAAAGTGCCACTTTGCAAGCAAAACTATTAAGGTGCTAGGACATCTCGTAAGCAAAGACGGCATTCGGCCTGACCCCGACAAGATCGCCGCCGTTCTTCGCTTCCCGACGCCTCACCGCTCCAAAGAGCTCCGCAGCTTTCTTGGTCTCGCCTCTTATTTCCGGCGCTTTATACGTGACTTCGCCACTATTGCCGCACCACTTCACCAGCTACTATCTTCTGGAACATCATACGTATGGTCCGACGAGTGCCAAACGGCTTTCGAGACCTTGAAACGTGCCCTCACGTCTGAGCCAGTGCTGTGTCACTTCGATGAAGCGGCACCCACTCTCCTCCATACTGATGCCAGCGGTCATGGAATCGGCGCTGTTCTTCTGCAACGACACGATTGTTCTGGTGAACGCGTGATCGCATATGCCAGTCGGACCCTAACACCAGTCGAGAAAAACTACACCTTCACCGAGCAGGAGTGCCTCGCCGTCGTCTGGGCCATCCAGAAGTTTAGACCATATCTCCATGGCCGCCACTTTACCGTCGTGACTGACCATCACGCCTTGTGCTGGTTGTCGACACTAAAGAATTTGTGTGGACGTCTTGGTAGCTGGATACTCCGTCTTCAAGAGTACGACTTCGACGTCACGCACAAATCCGGCAAGAAACACAACGATGCAGATGCCCTTAGCCGTTGTCCGTTACCGCCGTCGACAAACGTACCTGGCTTGTCGCCATCCGTGCGCGACCCCGCCAACGTATCTTCGGCAGTTCTTACACTCGCCGCTCTCAATGCGCGTCCTTCTTTCCGCAACGAGACGTTCGCGTCTCACCAACGCAGCGACGCGTACTGCCACTCCATTATGCAACGCCTTCGCGGCTCATCTCGTCCTCCTAATGCCCGCGCCCGTCGCCAGTTACAGAACTTCAAGATGGAGAATTCTGTCCTATACCGCTATGTCTTCCATCCTGAAGGACAGCGTTGGGTTCCCGTCGCTCCTCGTTCACTGAGAGAACAGATATTGGACGCATTTCACGACGACCCCAAGGCTGGTCATCTCGGCTTTCATAAAACGTATGAGCGCATCCGCAGTCGCTTTACCTGGCCTGGGCTCTCCACCTGCGTGGCACGGTACGTTGCTTCATGCTCGCTCTGCCAGCGCCGCAAACAACCCACGTCATCTCCAGCTGGGCTCCTACAACCTCTTCCATGTCCTGACGCTCCATTTGACGTCATTGGGATCGACCTCTACGGGCCACTGCCAATATCAACCAGCGGCAAGCGATGGATCGTCACTGCAGTCGACCACTTGACAAGGTACGCCGAAACAGCTGCACTACCTTCAGGATCAGCGGAGGACATTGCCACTTTCTTCTTGGAAGCCATATTTTTGCGACATGGCGCGCCGCGCGTCCTTTTGAGTGACCGCGGCAAGGCGTTTTTGTCGAAACTACTAGACGACGTTCTCCACGCATGTAACACCATCCATAAGACTACTTCCAGCTACCATCCCCAAACTAATGGCCTCACAGAGCGCTTTCATCGAACTCTGTCCGATATGATATCCATGTATATCAACGCCGACCATACCAACTGGGATACCATACTACCATTCGTCACCTTTGCGTACAATACTGCTACGCAGCGTACCACGGGCTATTCACCCTTCTTCCTTGTCTATGGACGTCAACCGACGTCTGCCCTCGACGTATCTTTTTTTGATGTCCCCGTGAACTCGTCGACGTCATCAAGTGCCAACTTAATATCACGCCTTGCCTCTTGTCGTCACCGTGCCCGCCTGAATACCGAAGCAAGTCAACAGGATCGGAAGACTCGCTACGATGAATTTCACCGCGTCGTTGAGTTTAGTCCTGGAGACGAAGTGCTGCTGTGGACCCCGACGCGAGTTCCCGGCCTGTCTGAGAAATTTCAGTCACGCTTTATCGGCCCCTAAGCTATTGTCGAGAAAACTTCTCCAGTGAATTATCGGGTAACTCCCGCTGTCATGCCTTCCGACAACCGTTGCCGCGGCATAGAGGTTGTCCACGTCTCCCGCTTAAAACCCTTCATAAGACGTACATCCTCGCCATAAGCAGCGGCCAGGTTGGCCGCTTCCGCGCGAGGGGGGAAATTAGTGTGAGCACAATATTCACTGTGGTTGTCCTTCATCCTCTTCACCTGTATATAATCACCATCACTGGGATCATCTTCTTCGTTCGAAGATTATTAGTCGGCGGCTCTGCTCAATAAACGGCGTCGAGTCCACGATATCGCTGCCGTCTTGCAATATATATATATATATATATATATATATATATATATATATATATATATATATATATATATATATATATATATATATATATATCAGAGTTATTCAATCATACGAGTTGCGAAACTCCCCCATAGGCTCCATGTATCCAAATCCGAACACGCCATTGGCCGAAATAGCGGGAGTGAGCTGATTGTCGCGCCATCTGTCGCCAAAAAAGCTAACTAATAAACGCAATATTTTGTGTTTTGCGTTGAGCAAAGCCGTGAGCGCCGCCGCATTCTGCCAAACAACATGGCAGCGCCTAGAGACTTTGGAACTTGTTTTTGGGTGAGTTCGTGCCTAAGTTTGCTGAACATGTTACTCCGACGCAATACTGGAGACATGAAATTGGACAGAGGAGCTCCTCTGTCTCTTGATCCTCTGTCCTTTTTCATGTTTGTGTTATTGCACCAGAAGCAACATGTCTAGCAGCGGCGTGTTCGTGCGGTGAACGTTTTTTTTTTTTTTCGTTG
>JALIZH010011972.1:0-93075 GCA_030522465.1 Rhipicephalus appendiculatus
AGAAACATGATACTTTAATTTAATAGACATTTATAGAAGGCAGACAGATGCATCGAGATCTGGTTCATCATACCACACATGGTTAGCACCAGAGTCAAAAATGGTATGAAACTGCGGAGACATCATGGTCGCCTACCGGGCCGGCCAGGGATCACTCTCACTTTTCTGCCTGATGAATGACCTGTAACTAGAAAAGAATCTCATACAATATTGAAAAAAAGAAGAAGACTTATGACAACAAGCAAGGAAACGTGACACAACAGGTATATGCGCCTAGAAAAATACTGAGCGAATACTTCGACCTTATAAGCAGAGCCACCCTTTCATCCCTCTGATAATCTCTCATCAGTACACCTAAGTACTACAAATATATATGCTGTGGCACATGTTTTATTTGAATTGCTTCAATGTCGGTGTACTTATCAAGCATGCGAAACTAGGCCTGAACATTCTCAGTTCCGTTGCTCCTTCCCGTTGTGTCCATTGTGATTTTAATAGTCCACTCGTTTTCGTAAGGTGTACCACAAATAATTAAGCCCTGGACCAAACTTTATGAACGAATTAAGTAAGGTATGTGGCTCTTTTATCTACAATTTTTGTGCGGGGTCACTTCCAAAAAGCGTGCAGTGGAACTGTTAACTGAAGTTGCGGAACACCTTGCTTGTATACAATTTTTCCTGTTTCAAGAAGGTATTCCCCCAACATGGTTCATAGAAAAGCATTTGCTGCGAATATTTTCAAAGTTTTGATTCCTTCTTCATTTAATTTTTCATGCTCCATCGCCTTGAAATTGCGAGCTAATGCTAAAAAAGGTGACAATGTTCAGTCCCAGATATTTGAGTTTAACTTTATAGAACTCATAAGTTTAACTTTTAGCTCCCCTCAGTGCACTTGTGTTCTCATTCTGATTTCGAGCCAATTCCAATCTCGGAAGAGCTCGCTTTAAACGACACTGCACCCAATGCGTCCTACCTATCTCACATCTTAGAGAATGGCGGCGATATTGAATTATGAAGGTTAAGCTTCTTGTGAAAATTTTCTGTTTGTGGTAGTCCCGATGTACCAAACTTGTAACGTGATTATCGCCCCTGGGTGCATCTTGTCTGCTTCTGTTTTGAATGCTGCCTTCCCTATTTCTCCTTCTTGTGATAACAACATTCGAGCTACGTATTTTCACTTATTTAAGAAATATGCTCGAAAGCATAGGAGAAAAAATTTGAGCTCGGCCACGTAATGCTCCGACAGTTATATACGAAAATTAACTGGCAAGAAAACATTGGAGAGCGTTTTCGTCAGAGATATACCTAGCTGTTTCTCATAAATTGCATCTTTGTAGGAGATAACGGCACTCACTACAGCGGCAGTCGCAGTAGCTGTGGTAGTCGACGCAAGTGAGGATATGTGGTGGGCAATGGTTCAGCCAGGGTTGCCGACATGGCTGATAGTTGATGGCTGAAAGAATGAGAACGAATGACAACAGGAAGGAACCTCAGTGAGTAAATAGCAAGTATTTCTATAACTTATGTGGTATTAGAGTAGCTAGGAAGCACACTCGTGCCAAATTTCATACCCGTATAAATTTAAGCAAGTCTCTAGGAAAACGATCCATAGAATAGAATGTATAAATGCCGCATAACATTTGCATTGTATAGGCTAATACACAGTCAGAGTGAGCTTTAAAAAGAAGGGCTCTGTGAAGATTCACTTCCACGTATTCTACGCTTGCTATGAGTAGATATTATGCGAAGCAGTTAGCAAGGAACTGGCTTTAATGAACTGTTTAATTTTGTGCCAAGTATTACGAGGTGGATTGATGTCCTTGTATTGCCACACGCACTCATTTCTTTGTTTTTGTGTCTCACCCACAACAGCTGTTACCTTCTTTTGGCACACGCCACGCAGTAATGTTTACGGAACTTCTCTTTTAACTTAGGCTATTCCGATAACATTGATCGCATGCCGCGAGCAGTCGAGTTCATTCTAGAGGTAACGCTAGAGGTAACGCTGGAATTTTTAAATCAGTTGCACGTCAAAGGCCACGCGATCCGCCGATGATCAGATTACCTAGCGCCGATGATTGGGATCACCGGTAGCACTTTACAGCCAATATTGTTTGTACTTTGAGTTTACCTTTTAGTGCGCAGGAGTTAGCAGAATAATCGGTTTTCATCTCTACTAGCTTGTGTTGTGCATACTTCACCATCACATCCACTCGACAGTATCAATAGAATAGTTTTCTGTTTAACGCCAGCCTGCGACGCATGTCTACTACTCTGTGACGCCTAAAGGTTAGCCAATAGCTTGACTTGGCGTCGAACACCAGCGTTCAGGCGCAGACGGTAGTTACATCAAGGAGAGATAAACGCTCCATCGCGCTGGCGTACCTATTATAAGCAGTGTTCATCAAATAACTTCAGCGGGCACGAAGAGAGATTGCGTGAATTAATGGATAAAGGTGGTTTGAGGTGGTTTTTAACGCAGCAACAACGGCAACAGTTGCTGCCCGGATTCTTTCGAACGATTACACATAAGCGGTAGCGTGAGAATGCACTGAATCACGAACGGATGTCTTTACTTAAAAAAAAAAAGCACGCTTGAGGATTTAAAATATTGAGTGCTGTTGACCTGCTTTGTAATAATTGCATGACGCCTTGATAAGGACAGTACTGTGCGAGTCGTCGCATAATTACAGAACTATGAATAGTGAAATGGCACTAAATCCTAATTTCATAAAACGTACAAGTTTGCACCCGTACGGCAATGAACTACATTCGATCAACAGAACGAATCCCGAAGAATGAAGGAATGAGAACTCGCCCTAACTGATTTTAGTGCCGAAGAACAATGGAGATCTTCTCTTAAGGGTTTAATATCCGAAAGACGTATTTCATGACACATTTTCTTCAGGGCGTTCAAAGAAAGAAGCTACGGTGAAATTGTAGCGAGAGAACAGACAAAGTTACCAGATCCTTAGGCGAGGCTGTCGTAATCGTCAGAAGAAAAAAAAAACTTCTATTTTACGCCATTGCATATTTTTGCTCACTAATTTGCCATTAACCCTCTATGACCTCCGAATACGTCACCCTAATATACAGTTGATAAAATCGTAAATGCTGTGCGCCTTTCAAACAACGCGAACAATCTTACCGCGTTATGTCGTGACCAACAATTTCACAACGAGGCGCTGGAATTGAGGAGTCATGCAGCAAAAGCGTCGTGCTAATTTAAACGTTGATTAATTAAGCAAATATATGCCTGAAAGCGCAATGTGGGTCGTGAAGAACTCTTGTGCAGGTGTTTTTTCAGCGTATAGAAATCTTAGTGGAACAACCCATTTTTTGTGCTGTTATTTTTTTCTCTCGTACCTTATTACATTGTCATGGTAACTTTGGTCAATCTTCGTCATTTTTAAGCCCTTGACAGGAATATGCGGTTATAAGTATCACTGTAACACGCAATGTTTTCCCCCTCACCCCGCGTTTTTTATATAATATATCCTCGACAACAGTAATCTCACTCTGCTTGTTAAATGGACGGGATCCCATAATTTTTAAGGCTGTAGAAATGCCCAATTGTACGCCTTAAACCTTAAGTATCTGTCAAAAGACGTAGTATCTCATCGGTCAGGGTATCTCTAATATGGACCAGAAGCTTACTGGTCAAAATGTGACATTGAGATCGTAATCTGCTGTTTGATAGAGAATAGAGAAAGATATGGCTCGAAGTAGATATAACACAATGGTTTTATTTGGAATTGGTCACGCATTATCGTTTAAAAATGTGAAAACCAAGTTAAATTGGCACGACAGCATATCCAAGGCTGACTGAAGCAACGCAATATGCGCTCCTCCATACTCGATAGGCGTTATTACAGGCTAAAAGCAACATTCTGTAGACAGCAAATATACATGGTAGAATATTTGTGTGAGCGATGAAGTGATATAAATTAATAACGCCGGTCAGTGGAGTCGGAAACCTGCTACCAGTAGCGGCAATGATTTTGTAATGTGGCATATAACACAGGCGAGAACACACGCACAAGAAGCAATCACATTTTATGGTGGGCAGTTTTGTGGAATTATAGTTTTCAACTTTCTTTGATATCAACGCTGCTTTTCGTAGCGTTGATTTGATCCTCCCTTGAAAGGCTGCAGCAAGTGATTGCCCTTTGGCAAAGTTGAAACAAGTTGCTGGTCACGTGCGGGCGCGTAAGGCAAAGATGGTCTGTGGCGGCACAAGGCAGGCTCGATGAACGAGACAGACGTCGCGAAACACGCAGAGAAAATGTGCGGGAACACTGTTCATTTTAAAATACCCTGTACCACACTAACCGGCACGGGAAGAAACATATCAAGTGGGAAAGACCGTATCAAAACACAAAGCGCTGCGCTGGCTCTCTGAGGGCAGAAACCTGCCATACCAAATATTCGCACTAGAATGAGACATGAATACGTAGCTTCGAAAATTCAGAAACGACTCAGCACATTCCTGCGAAATTCCAAGATAATTAGATGCAAGGGGAGTATGAAACGTCCACCTTAAAGAAGTGCTGAAATTTAAAGTGGATGGAAGCGTTAGGAAGGTATCTCTCGCAAAGACGTTTAGAACATTAGTGTCAGAGAAGTAGGGACACGATTGATAGAGCCCGATATGTTCAAAGCATAAGCTTTAAAGATGAAACAAAGGAATGTGTTAGCTATGATGGATATAGCCGAAGTTCTTTATCGTTAAAACGTTACGCCGGTAATACGAACGAGCAGCGAGACTGAGACAATGGACGAAGAACACGCAACACAGACGAGCATTCTCTGTGTTGCGTGCTCTTCGTCCATTGTTTAAGTCGCGCTGTGCCTTCATATTGCTATGAATCAGCTCGCTGAGGTCAAAGTCTTTCGTCAGTGTCGCGGCTGCGTTTGAATGGCAAATCGGAATTATCAGTATCGTGATTGTGATCGCCGAAAGCGCTACACAGGAGCGCGGCTGTTGTACACGCCTTATGCATCCTGCATTGCGGCAGCAGTAGTGATTGTTGAGGTCTCACGTTCCATAACCACGACATAATTATGAGAGACTCCGTAGTGAGTTTCTCCGGAAATTTCCACCTCTAGGGGTTCTTAACGTGCACCTAAATTTAAGCACACGGTTTGCTAGCATTTCGCCTCCATCGAGATGCGGCCTCCGCGGCCCTGGTTTCGATCTCAAGGCCTTCGGGTCAATAGTTTCGGCAGTAGCATTAACCCCTACCGATCCAAATTCAATCGGTTTCGCTGCTGATCACATTAAAGCTGGCGGTCGTTCTGAGATCACTGTGGCCGAATTTTTTAAATTTAATGAGTAATTGCCGTTGTGGACTTTAGTGTGTGGCAGCTGACACATTCCAGTTGCCGAAACTGTAAGCCGTGTTATATGAATTGACAGATACACGTTAAGTGACACAGCGGTCACAAATGTTAATTATTAAATAATAATTAAATACTTGATTTGCTTATTTCTTTAATAGCAACTAAGAGAAGCTTAGGCACAATAGAAGGCTTATATTCGGTGTCAAAGAATCTTGTTCGAGTGGCCAGCCACAAATTGTTATGCTCTATACACATATGTTGCGAGATGATTTGTTTACTAGCAATAATTCAAGCTTCACTAAAGACATCCAGTCTTGAAGTAGAGCCTTCTCTTTTTTTGTACAATATTTTCATCTGCAATAAAGACATTCCTACTGGTGTCAGTTTTTTTTTTGCCTTAAAATACAGATGACGAGTGTCAATTTTGTCTTTGGACAATGGACCAAGGAGCTGTTCTAATCAGAGAAACTGAGGCTCAACTTACCGTTGCGTCTTTTGCTGAAAAGCAATTCAGGTGAGAATTTCGGCACCTACTCGAAGCTATGGATATATTTCTTTCAAAAACTACATTTTTCTATAACAATCCACATAACTGCCGATTATCCTGGACAGTACATGTATTTTATGGTACCTCAACTGCGCAAAATTTACAACTCTCTCGTTCATATTTCGTACAGAAATTCATAAATCTTCTGACAAAGTTCAAGTACAAAGATACCCTGCAGCCATGGTGCACATTGATGGTTTCCAGATCTCTAAAGATACTTACAACAATCGAAGTGTAATTGCATGTTCATTGTTAGACAGTTAGGTCTTCTGACTCCTGGACAATCGTTTTCCCGTCCTCGGCATGTAAACATAGCTAAAATAGGGAAGAAAATCGACAAATGTATTGACACTGACGTCGCGAATTACCCTTGGTTTAGCAGCTGGGCCGTCTGGCTCTATTGTTCTTTTTGAAACCAGGTTCTGCCTTGGACAAAAAAAAAAAAAAAAGAGACGTCCGTACAACAAGCACGTGCAAGGTTCCTTTGGTAATATTGGTTTTCGGAAATTGGAGCGAACAACAAGGTTAGATTTACCCTGGTGGTAATTGGGCCACACCTTTTGAATATAATGACTCACACCTCAAGTAACTGAAGTGATGGAGGTGTCCCGTAGTTAGGCCGAATGACTTCATTGAGGGAAGCAGTCAGGTAGCTTGTTGCTTTTCGCTGCCAAGCGCAACATCATGAGCCTTATACGCTGATCATAAGAACACAATTTATTATTATTATTTACGCATAGTATATGAAAGCGAATATTCCCCTAGCAAAACGTACAACAAAGCTTAGCAATGATGTATTAGAAGGTGTTTAGGTATAATCCTGATGAGACTTGCGTTCTTTGCGACAGTAGTCTAAGTAAACTAAAATACCGCCATATTTTGACATGCATTTATTAATGGGATATTGAAGCTGAAGCGGTTAGATTGTTGCATTCATTATCAATTTTCTAGCAAAGTAAAAGGGTACGTTTAGAGCACGTTTTAAACGTTTGAAGCATGTCAAAGACTGAAGGCTAGAAAGTGCATTGGCGCAAAATTTACCGGTCATAGAATTTATCATAACGTGTAAAGTACCGACGTGTTAAAGACACGCACACACACACACACACACACACACACACACACACACACACACACACACACACACACACACACACACACACACACACACACACACACACACACACACACACACACACACACACACACGCACGCACGCACGCACGCACGCACACGCACACACGCACACACACACACACTTCTTCACAGAAGTACGTCCGTGCGCACGCACTTCTGTGAAGATGCGTTTCACTTTGGTGTTACACCGATTCCTATGACGAAGGGATCAGCCATGTTTTCTGTCACATTAACATCTCTGTAGTCAGGGAAACATGGTGTAGAAATATGACAAAACGCTGATTGACGGAAGGGCGTACTTACAGGATTATTTTTTTTGCATATGTGTGACCAATTTAACCACCCTTTCCTACACTTGTAAAAAACTGAGCTATAGTGAGAATAGAACTCTTCTAACACTGAGAATTGTTTAGTATTGTTTGGTATTCCAGGATGACATCAGGCACACACTCGCAATTTTCTTAGCGTTGCATAAGTTCTGTTGTATGAAGGAACTCCGACCGATTGGATTGTATACTTGCCTAAACTTTCGTTCGTAAAAATTACTAGATTTAGAAATATGAGTAAACTTCTGACATCCATCGCTGGAAAAGTAAGGGAGAAAAAAAGTGTATGAAAAATAGAGTAATGCTGATATCTTGAGAAACAAATTAATCAGTGAAACATCCGCTGAACTGGCTTAATTGTAGGTGACGTAATGCTATACAGTTCGATATACAAGGCCGATGGGGAAGGACTATGATACATACTTCTTGTGCCGTATCATAAAAGGCGGGGTGTTTATAGTTTTGGGTAAAACTACAAAAAATAATGCAGCTCCACTGCTGTAAAGCTTGAGGAAGCGCATAGCACGGGAACCCAGCGATTCCCGTTCGTAGTGTTCCCACGTTTACCAAAACGTCATGCTGCCAATGTTTGGGGTAAGCATGTAGGGTTTATTGGTACCTTGTGCTGGGGATTCGTAACTCGGTGTGTGACATTGCGATACCTTTTTGCTGCGCTTTATCGATCTCCTGCTTGTTACGGCAGTTGAGATACGCATCGTCTGCAGGGAGTTTCGTCAGGCTGTTTCCCGCTTCAGACGTAGCGATGCCGCGGCGGCGAAGCGCATGGAGAGGGCCGTTTGCTCACTTGCCGAGGCGGTGTCACCCTCTCTTGCGCGGCTCCATCTTTCTCTCTCTCTCTTTGTATACTCGTTCTCTCGCCTTATATGTTTTCTTTTTAGATGCGAAGCATCTTATGCTTGGGGCTTTGTCCGTCCCTCCTGTGTCCGCCGTCCCGCGTCCCGCGTCCGGCCACTTTCATGAAGTAGGGAAGCACCCATTATGCGAACCGGAACACTGTAGTAATATGAAGGCCGTCAACCACTACTACAGTCATCAGAGTCATGGCCGAGAGCACAGAGAGGCTGCTTAGCAATGGCTAGGCAGGTAGTGTCTGTCGCCCAGGTTGACCGCACTCCTTGATCTTGCTTGCATGTGTTTGGAGGGGGGCTTAGTCCGTCCCTCCTTCCCGCGTCCCACACCACAGCGCATGCGCGTCCCCACCCCCTTTCTCTCCTCTGGAATCCTCTACTCTGCGGGCGGCCCCCCTCGTCCCACACCCCCTGCAGCGCATGCGCGTACCCTCCCCTATACTTTCCTACACTCACCCCCATTCTCTACTCTACAGAGAACGCATCTCCAGAGAGAACGTCGAACGTTACCTACAGAAGGCCTTGGCACAGTACACAAAGACATACAGCCACACGCCCTTCGTACTTTCGGGTGACTTCAACGTGGATATAACCACGAACTTAGTCCGTCCCTCCTTCCCGCGTCCCACACCCCCTACAGCGCATGCGGGTACCCTCCCCCTATCCTTTCCTACACTCACCCCCATTCTCTACTCTAGAGAGAACGTCGAACGTTACCTACAGAAGGCCTTGGCACAGTACACAAAGACATACAGCCACACGCCCTTCGTACTTTCGGGTGACTTCAACGTGGATATAACCACGAACTTAGTCCGTCCCTCCTTCCCGCGTCCCACACCCCCTACAGCGCATGCGGGTACCCTCCCCTATCCTTTCCTACACTCACCCCCATTCTCTACTCTAGAGAGAACGTCGAACGTTACCTACAGAAGGCCTTGGCACAGTACACAAAGACATACAGCCACACGCCCTTCGTACTTTCGGGTGACTTCAACGTGGATATAACCACGAACTTAGTCCGTCCCTCCTTCCCGCGTCCCACACCCCCCTACAGCGCATGCGGGTACCCTCCCCTATCCTTTCCTACACTCACCCCCCATTCTCTACTCTAGAGAGAACGTCGAACGTTACCTACAGAAGGCCTTGGCACAGTACACAAAGACATACAGCCACACGCCCTTCGTACTTTCGGGTGACTTCAACGTGGATATAACCACGAACGACTGGCTCGTCAACCACATGATAGACGTGTACTCGTTGCGACGCATTTCCGACGACAACATACAACCTACAACCATAAGGGGAACGTGCGTAGACCTCATCTTCGCAAACTTCACAATGAAAACTCTTCAAAAAGCAACCCCTCACGCTACACTTCACCGATCACAAGGCCGTTGTCTTCAAAGCGCCCCGTGCACCGACGCAAGGAATCGCACACGTTCCCTAAATAAACACGCAACCACCACATTCTCCGTCTTCTCTGATACATTCTCATTTATCCTCTCAATAAAACTCCAGCTCAAGCTAACCATGACTCCGCTGCTTCGCATCCACACATGCTTCCCTTTAGCGGAAGATGGACAAGTTTTAGATGTGAAGCATCTTATGGCGAAGCTTAATCCGGTGGTGGTGTGCGGCGTGGCCTCCCTTACTGCGCATGCGCAAACCCTTTAAAAAAAATAAAAATAAAAAAAAAACCTCTCCTCCCCCTCTCTCTCCTCTAGGCATCCCTCCCCGCGGCAACCACACCCTCACTGCGCATGCGCCTCCCCTCCTCTCTCCCCTCCTATGCTCCCCCCCATCTCTCCTCTAGGAATCCCTGCCTGGGCTCCCACTGCGCATGCGCGTCCCCCCTCTCTCACCTCTCCTACGCTCCCCCCCTCTCTCCTCTAGGCATCCCTGCCCACAGCGTCCACACCCCACTGCGCATGCGCGTCCCCCCTCCTCTCTCTCTCCTCTCCTACGCTCCCCCCCCCTCTCTCGCCTCGTGACGCTGACGCAGGCAGCGTCTGCTAGCGAGTTTCTTGGTTGAAAAAACCGACTGCTCGCGCTGCACAACCGTTCACTGTCCATCGCGTATATATGGCAATGGATCTTGACCTCCAAGGTGGTGCCGGTGGGAGATTTCTCCTGTGCGTTGTTGAACAATAAAAATTCGCAGCGTGCGCGTTAACTAAAAGCGCACTGCGGGTCTCTGTGTACAGTCGGAATCTTCTGTCTCTCATTGCCCATTAGCAGCGATTGGCATGTTCCAGTAGGAAACACCGCTCCATCACTGCGTGCTTTGCGCCTCCCCAGTTTTCTCTCCTGCGCAACGCTGCGATGAGCGCCAGCGTCAACGCCGCCGCCAGTGTAAGCGTTAGCGCCCGCTGCTTCACATCTACACATGGTTCCCTTTAGCGGGAGATGGTGTAATTTTTTCCCTCTGTCTATTTATTTCCATTACTTAACACCTTTTTCTCTCTTTCCCTTTACCTTCTCCATTTCTCTCTTTCTCTCTCTATCCCTGTACTTGTTTCCTGACCTTCTATCTTTTTCTCTCTCTCGTCTTTTTCTTTATCTCTATTCCTCTCTTTGCGTTGTTTCTATCTCTGTCCTGCTCTCTTTGCACATATTCTCGCCCATCAGAGTTATTGCCTTCTCCGCCCGACAAATTGGCGCACGAGTTCTAGGAGCGAAGCAGGATATGAATAAGAGGACGAAGATAGCGCGTGCCAGTTCATGATGACGTTAGCTTTCCGATTAAGGAGACACGTTACACCCGTCTTAAACAGCCCCGCTGTTAAATAATATGTGGTTAGTGTAAGCTAAATGACAAGCTGGCCGAAGATGTTGCGTCGGTAGAAAGGATTCAAACTGCACGATTATCTGCGTCAGTACATACGATAACGCGAATGATGATTTTGCCCGCGTCGTCCGCGGGCAAAAGCGCAGGTGCTACTGACATTG
Organism: Rhipicephalus appendiculatus; assembly: GCA_030522465.1. NCBI lineage: Eukaryota > Metazoa > Arthropoda > Arachnida > Ixodida > Ixodidae > Rhipicephalus > Rhipicephalus appendiculatus. The sequence continues at coordinate 11,171 of JALIZH010011972.1, forward strand.
GGCCAACCCTGATACTAACCACTGGCCGACCACAAATGAAGTTGTCCGAGGGTAAAAAAAAATTGTGCCACATAAATGAGGTAAATCCCGCTACTCAGTATTCTTCCACTCAAAATGAACAAGAAGACACACAGGGGGCGAACGTCCATTAAGGTCGTTCACGAGTTGTCAAACGCACTCGGCAGGCCAGACAACACGACGCATATCGCGAAACGAAGAATGCGGCAAAAAGACGCGTACTGCTCAAACGGCTCCTCAAGATCAAGCACAATGCGCCAAGCACATGCGGCGAGCCAGGCAACATGACGCATATCGCGAAACGAAGAATGCGGCAAAAAGGCGCGTACTGCTCAAACGGCTCCTCAAGATCAAGCACAAGGCGCCAAGCACATGCGGCGAGCCAGGCAACATGACGCATATCGCGAAACGAAGAATGCGGCAAAAAGACGCGTACTGCTCAAACGGCTCCTCAAGATCAAGCACAATGCACCAAGCACATGCGGTGAGCCAGGCAACATGACGCATATCGCGAAACGAAGAATGCGGCAAAAAGACGCGTACTGCTCAAACGGCTCCTCAAGATCAAGCACAATGCGCCAAGCACATGCGGCGAGCCAGGCAACATGACGCATATCGCGAAACGGAAAATGCGGCAAAGGGCGCATGCTCCTGAAACAGGAAACTTTAAAGCAGAATTCTATAAATTCAAGAGATACTTCCTGGAGAGTGATTTAGGATGTAATTACAGGGTGTGTCATAGGCTATGATTCTAAATCATGCGTGACCTGTGTCGTGTGCTAAACAGTTCTGCAGGTCGTCGACTTTCAAGGAGTGTAGTGGCACCTCCATTTTACAGAAGTGCTGTTAGGGTCGAGGTTCGCCGTGTATCGTAGACAGAAAATTATCATCAGCATGAACCGGAACGCGCTTTCTTTGTCGTCTTCTTCATTTTCCTCCTTTTCTGCTTCGCTCCCAGAACACATGCGCCGATTAGTCCAGCGTAGGATACGATAACTCTGACGGGTGAAAGAACGAGTACAGAGAGAGTAAGATGACGAGAAAAAAAGTGACAGTTTCACCGCAAGGGTGAAGCAATGAATGCGATAGCAACAAAAATGTAATGTAATACGCAGTGAGGCTGGCAGCTAACTCTTTTGGATCCAATCTCAAGCAACTCTACAAAACGCTGGTGTAAGAGAATACGGCTGCTCCACTCTTCGCACATTCTCTTCGCGTTGAGAGCGCAGCCCGTAGAAGGGCATACCAGCCTCCTGCTGTCGGCTGCCGAGATAGCGAGATAACGCGCGTGCCAGCGATGACTGCGCTCGTGCCCCCCCCTCCCCCCCTTCGCGTCTTTTCACGCTCGCGAAAGACGGGCGGGGCGTTTCCTCTCAGCTTGAGCCTTCGATGGACGGTCTAACAGGGGGGGAGGATCTTATCGCATGCACCTCGGAGCGACGGAGATGGGCCGGCTCATTTGATGTCCGCTTCAGCCGCGTTCGGCGCCCACGCTCGCGCGCTATTACCCGCGGGTAGAACGCACGATGCGCTGGGGGGATCTTATCAATTTGGACTATACACGACATGACGGCAACGGCAACGGCAACGGCGACGGCAAAAACCCGTCGAGACTGTCCATATAATTGCTATCGCAATAATAGAGAAATTTTTGGGGAGGCGAGATTCGCACCCGCGTAGTCACGATCCCAAGGCGAGCGTAGTAATCACTCGGCCACCAGGCCGCTAGCACAGCATAGCATAGCCTTGTGTAGTATAGTATACCAAGAAGGTGGGAAAGAGAAGTGAGGTTTAGGAGGAGATGTGAGGGTGAGAGAGAGAAAGGAAGAGATAAATACACAGAAATAGAAGAAAAAAATCAATGCTAGAGGGCTAAAGAGAGGGAGTGAGAGAGATAGAAAGAAAGAGAAAGAGAAAATAGAGAGAAAAAAAGGGAAGAAAGAAAGAAAAAATGTAGACAGACAGAGAAAGAAATAGACAGAGAGAGGAAGAGATGAAAAGAAACGCACACAAAAATAAAGAAAGAAAAGAGAACAAGCATAGTGTTGCGTAGTATAGTATAGCAAGAGTTGGGAAAGAGAGTGTTCAGAGGGTAAAATCCTAGCCAAGCCAGGACCAGCTAGGTGTCCACCAACTCTGCTGTGATCCTGCCTTGCGCGAGTTAGTGCAAAGTGCGATAATTTTTAAATGCTTATTTCCTGCGGCCGGTTTGGAGAATAAGTGGCTAGAGGGCATTGCGAATGAAGCAGGCGCATTAGTTGCTGCCGTGTTATAATATCAGGCGGGGAGTATCGAGACTTTGTAGTTGGCGAGAAACAGGCGACGTGGCAAGCGACGGGGATGGATCGTTCTCTGCAACGATGAAACCGATCACTCGTCGTTACTGCACGTGGTCGTGGTTTCAAAAACGCGTGCAGAAATGAAGCCGAAATGAATGTTTCCAGAACTCCGTAAAAGTGATTTGCCTAAATAGGGGATCACTTACATTCCATATTATATGCGAAGCAGCTTAAGGCGAAGTTCAATCCGGTGGTGGTGGTGTGTGCCGTGACCACCCTTACTGCGCATGCGCAAACCCTTTCAAAAAATTAAAAATAAAAATAAAAACCTCCTCTCCCCCCTCTCTCCTCTAGCATCCCTCCCCGCGGCGACCACACCCTCACGGCGCATGCGCGTCCCCCCCTTTCTCTCCTCTCCTACGCTCCCCCCTCTCTCGCCTCGCGACGCCGACGCAGGCAGCGTCCGCTAGCGAGTTTCTTGGTTGAAAAAACCGACTGCTCGCGCTGCACAACCGTTCACTGGCCACCCCGTATATATGGCACTGGATCTTGACCTGCAAGGTAGTGCCGGTGGGAGATTTCTCCTGTGCGTTGTTGAACAATAAAAGTTCGCAGCGTGCGCGTTAACTAAAAGCGGAGTGCGGGTCTCTGTGTCCAGTCGGAGTCTTCTGTCTCTCATTGCCCATTAGCAGCGATTGGCATGTTCCAGTAGGAAACACCGGTCCATCACTGCGTGCTTTGCGCCTCCCCAGGTTTCTCTCCTGCGCAAAGCTGCGATGAGCGCAAGCGTCAACGCCGCCGCCAGTGTAAGCGTTAGGGCCCGCTGCTTCGCATCTACACATGGTTCCCTTTAGCGGGAGATGGTGTAATTTTATTTTAGTGCTTACAGCGCCGCATCATCGATGTTGAAGAAAACCAGTCATCACTGTTTAATTACTTCAAAACGTGTTAACACTTCCTCTGCATACGTAAGTTGTGTCCAGCTTACTCTCTTTCGGCAGCCGAACAGTGCACGTGCTTGTCAGTTGGAAGGACAATTCTGCAGTGAAGGCAATAGTAGCCACTTGAAAAATAACATTATTTAACGAATGATGATACAGTTTAGAAATTCCAGATACTCACTCCTAACGTTGACTAAGGAGGATCACTCAGCTGCACCGTCCCTTTGCGGACGCAAACACATGACAGTTGCTCTTCCTCTTTCTTCAAAGCAATTATTGATGTGAATCGCTGGGTGACATTAAGTAGCTCTTGCGCAGGCAATGACATGTGTAATCCAGCGTCATAATAGTTTGGAATGCATGACGCTGTTGGAAAGATAAATGTGCGTCGCCCAAGGGAGACGACTGCTTAACATTCAATGAATATCTGTCTTTTAACGACACGGCTGTGAAATTACATGGGCGCATTTTGGCGAATGCCAGTCAGACATATTTGTCTTCAGAGAAATATATCACGCAATATTCATGCGTCTCGCTAATCGGAATTCACAACAGTAAGAAATTTTTGGATCTCTGAGTTGTTCTTTTTTTCGTTCGCACAGCTCATAGCAGAACCAAGTAAATTATCTTCGAATTGTTCGAGCATGCTTTTTTTTTGTCTTTACGAGTCAGCCTGAATGACTTCCTTTATTACTTGTTCACTCAACGTCAGCGATTGTGCATTAGTTGTAGCTTTATTGAGTCAATGCGAAAATGTACCAAGAGAGTGAAGATTGTTCATTACATTTCATTTCCTTTAATTGCCTTACAGCCCGATGTGAGATAGTCCCACCGAGGTATAACTGCGGTCATGAACAAAGATGTTATCGGACAATGCGGACCCCTTCTTTCGAGTTTTTCATGGCACGCTTTTAGTTAAAAGGTGTATGTGAAAAAAAGGTAACACATTCTGGATCAATACACAATGCTGCTGCTCCATGAAGAGCGCAGATTAAAACAAAAATGCTGCTTTCAAGCTTGCAATCACACACTAAACAAAAATAAGTATGGGAATTCCACTACTGGGAAACCTGAGGAAGTGCGTAGCATGGGCATCCAGCGATTTCCGCTCGTGAAGTTGCCGCTGCTCCGTTTACCAATGCTTCGTGGAGGCCACTGTTTGAGGTAAGCATGTGCTTCCCCGCCACGAGTAGAATCTTGTTAGGGAGTATCTGCAAACTCGGTGTGCGATATGCGTGCTACTTTTGGATGCGCTTTAGAGATACCCTGCCTGTTATGGTAGTTGAGATACTCGCCGTCTGCAGCGAGTTCCGTCAGACTGTTTCCTTCATAAGATGGCGAAGCATAGGGGAGGGGTATTCACTGGCTCGACAAGGCGGTGGCACCCTTTATCGCATGGCCCTAGAATGCCGCTGGTTTTCGAAACGTTTTTATTGATTTTTAGTTAAGTATTATGATTGTTTCTTGGTTATTTCTGTTAATTATAGTATTATAGACCATGTTCGTTCATTTTAACTTGATTTTGAGCATTGCTAGCCTTGTTATGGCCTGCATTGAGCGCTTTACTGTGAGCGTCATCCCGCCAAATGAGATGTATGGATGGACGGCAAGCCGGGCCCCTAAGTGCTCCGCACTTTAAACTGCGGAACCCTTCCCTTAAGCTTCTCGTTTAAAAGGTAAATGCCATAACCGGCGGGTGGGCGGGCGCACGCACGCACGCACGCACGCGCACGCGCACGCGCACGCACGCACGCACGCACACACACGCACACACACACACACACACACACACACACACAAACACACACACACACGAACGACTTACCTATATAAAGGTAAAGGTTTCCACCCTCTTCGATAGCACTTTTATGAAAATAGTGTTTTGTCTGTCCAGAGTACCAGGATGTATTGTGCGCTGTAGCACTGTTCGGGCAAGCTCTAGACATGCTCTAAGCCTCTGTTCTTTATGCGTTCGTGCGCGTTGAGGTCGCTGACTGCACACACGCACACACAATGCACTAACACTTTCAGCCACTGTTGTCAAAGCCATTGCGAATGCACAGAATCTATCAGAAACGTGTCAGCAACCCGCCGGCGTGTGGGAACGCCTACGTGCGTGACATTTTTGTAGCGTGAGATACACTGGCCGAGGTTGAGAAGTTTCGCGTGGCTCCTGGAGGGCCGTGCTGCGCATGCGCGAGGAGCAGTGACGTCACACGGCGCCCAGCTGGCGCGGATCCGCCGCCGCGCGTGCCTCACCAGTCTGCGCATTCCAGAGGAGTGACGTCATAGCCGCGGCAGACGCATTGTGATCGTGCCCCGTGGCTCGCGCCAATGCCACCTTGAAAGCTCGTGCACTTAGGTGTCTGGTAGGGGTGCTCGAACCTCAGCGTTCGTGTGTCCTGGTGTATCACTTTGGTTAACTTAGTGTTTCGTCATCCTGCCTAAGTGGATCTCAGAGGCCACGTATAAAGAAAAGCGTGGTTGAGATCTGTTCCGCCAGCTGCCGCACAATCCGAGCTTCTCGCAAGAAAATCGTCAACACTTTGAATTAACTAATTCAATTATATTTTTTTTCAAGAGTTGTCCTAACGGTTAATCGGCCCTCATATTAAGTACAGTCCTGCTAAGATATCATATTTTTTCCAATGTAACTCTTAACTTGAACCACAACCATTGATTTTCTAGTAGTTTTATTTTGGGTAGCAAACCGGGAACTTTCTTCTGGTTAACCTCCCTGCCTTTCACTTAACTTTTCTCTCTCTCTCTCTCCATTTTTTTACGAGAATTTTACCTGGATATTCGTAAGAGCTAAAGTAAGTGCTCTACTGGCAGTGCTTGTAAGAGAAACAAGTGTGTCAGTTGTTGCTCGGGCCACTAAAAAAAGCATTGTTCCTGGCACAAGGAAAAACCTGCGCACAAGGAAAAAGTCGTATGCGCCACGTGTTTCAATTTCCCCTCTCATATTACAGTTAATTTAGGCATTTGCACATCGAGCTCATAAAATTTCGCTGCATTGTTAGTCTTCTATCTGCCATGCTTTTCCCTGCTATATTTCTATCGCGGCAATATGTCGCAAAACCGGTTGAAATTTCGGCCAGGGTCACTGGCGTTTATCTTTCGCAGTTACATGCAGCATTTCAATATACAAAAATGCAAATAATAAAACGACCAGCGAAGATTGTGTTCATGCCACTTTCATACATCATGGCCCCCCTCCCCCCCACCCCCTTCGCACCCCCCCCTCTCGAATATAAAGAACTGGAGGTATTCAGGCCACCCGTACAGCTGCTCCATTACGCATCTCGAGCTTTGCTGACGCATACAGCTGGCGATGTCTATAGAAAACCTATCAATTATGAACGTTTGGCGGAGCACTAGTCGTTCTCTCGTGTAACGAAGTCCTTTGTTTCAGAAGAGCCCAGAGAGGCGACGTTCGCTCTGGCGATTGTATTGTAGTACATCTGTGTATGCATTGCCACGCTTACACCGCTCTTCGGTGTTGTAATGCACCGCGTGCGTATAGCTTAGCCATATGGTCTCACGTTGGTGAATATGGTCCAGAACCGACGAGTTGCAAAAACGCGACTCGTCCATTCTTTTCTCAACGCTGCAAGATATATGTCCTTCCAAGATAGATGATACTCATTGTTTGCACAGCTCATGCAATCCGTTTCCAGAAAGCGGCGCTATTGAGGATACCCTGTATATTGTCGCAGGCTTCGCACTCGAATGATACGCTTTTTCCTCTTTAGGAGGCAAGAAGACTGCTCTAACGCTGCGTTCCATCGAAGGCAATAAGAATTTTCAAAATGCTCCCAGCTTGGCATATATTGCTTATTGCCTTGCTTTCACGTATACATGTTACCCAGTTGGCGTGACTTTAGACCTCTTCAATCTTGAATAACAGAATCTAGCTCTTGAATTTCCACCTCCATGTGTTTGCGGTCATTTTACTAGTAATGGTCCGAATTCCTTTTTGTTGAATTCACGCTGATGCTTTGTTATTCGCGGGTTCGTGTACTTCTCGCGTCATATTTAGGAGAACCACTCATTATAAGTACAAAAGTGACACGCAATTACTCGCTCATATGCGTCCAATGTGCACATGTACTCAGAATCGTGTACCAATGATGTCTCCATGCCATTTGTTATTTTATTTATCAGTAGAGCGGCAGGCCATGGCATAAGCAAGCGATTTTATTAGTACGACAGCGTTCACGACACTTTTTACAGTATATACAAACCTTGTGGCCCGTGTGGGTATGACTGTCTTTCGAACCGTCATTACTAGAAATCATCACCGATGCACACCTACTATTGGCTGCGAGGTCGAACAGATTTGGCACCTATAGCGGCGAGCTGAATTAACCTCGCCGTGCAGGTCGCTCCTTGCGTCGTCTGCTGGCCACAGCGTGTTCGCACGTGTGCGTACGTCATGCACGTCCTCAGAAGGCAGCTTATTCTGTTGTGCTAGCACAGTGTCAAATGCTTGTAAGTATGCCTACACAATATACACAGGCATTTCGCCTGCTGAGATATGTGTGGACTCGAATAAGTGAGTGCGTGCACGTGTCCTGGGTAGTATGCTTTAAACCAGGAGCAATTATGCGCTGCAAATGTGGGAAATGTTTTCGAACTTGCTATGCACCCACTACGTGGTGTTAAGGGAATACGCGCAGTAAGGTGTGTGCCGTTTGTAATGGGTGGCTGGCTTTAAACTATGAAATCGTTATGATAGTCACATATTCTGACGCCCGATGGCATCCACGCAGACGACCCGGGTTCGATCCTCACTCAGACCCGAAAATTTTTATTATTTATTTCATTTACATCTTTCTCGATTTTTCGGTCACGGACAAGATGATGATTTTTCGCTCACAACACCGACGCCGGAATTTCTGCGAAACGAGCTCTTTAACGCTATCGCGTTAAAATTCAGAGCATCGTGTGATCTACTATAGAATAGCGGTAAGCTGCACCTATTATTTGAAGTGCATTGATCAGAACTCATATCTTCGACCATTAATTGACTTGTAGTTAATGATGCACCGATATGCAGTGGTGTCCTTGAAAAAGACAGTATCGTTACAAGTGTCCTGAATCTATCCAACCAATTGCACAATTGACATGTAATGTTAAACGTAGGATACTGTTGCTGGCGTTTTATAAAACAAAGTAAGAAAAAAGTATGTTTATGAATCTTGGAATTTTTCAGGAAGTTCTGCGCGATATTTCTGCGGCAGTTGTGCACAGTTCCACATCAGACTTTAAATTTTTGTTTTGAGAAAGGTTTACGTGTTGAAGGTTTCATGTTAACATCGTGTTGATTACGTCTCAGTGGGTCTTACTGAAATGGCATGCATATCGAGGTAGCAATGTTATTGAGGTCGCATTTGGTTGCATTTAACTGGTTGCTATGGGTAGACATTTCAGATGTCCTTACAATGTTCAAGAAGATCGCGAGTAATAATATCACTAGTAGAAGTTTTCTTCGTGTCGTAATACGCTGGATACTTAAAAGCAGCGTTTGCTTGCCTCCACCAGTATTCACCTGACCGCAGTGAGCATCATGGCGTACGCAACGTGACACTTAGCCATATTCATCGCACTTTGAATCTCACCATGTTCAATATTCTTTCGTTTTCTCTCCAGTCTTTTTAACACGCGTTACAATATCCGTATAATTTAAAACAAGGGCATTTATTTATAAAAAAAGCACCTTTATTGCATATACGAAAAAAAAAACGGGGTGGGGGGGCTTCTTTGGTGTACAACACAATGTGGACAACATTATGCTCTTCATAGACTGCTTGAGATGTTTAAAAGCGTGTTCGAGGCCGACCACGGCTGGGACACGAACCAGGTTTCGGTTTTGTTGGTTGCCGATGTACTGCAAGACAATATGCATTATAAGTACCTGTTATTTGTACAGAAAAGAAAGTGCAGCTGCTTGTAAGTAGATTTGCTAAAAATAATGTGGTACATATTATCACGGAATATCATCTAGAACAAAAAAGGCTAACATTCTTGCTGCAGAAAAGAAATGTCTTGAGAAGTGCTTGCGTGCGCTCGTGATTGCGAGAAATGCATGCTTTACAGGTTACTTCTATTAACAATACTACAGTAACTTTAGGTTAGCATTATGACAGATGAATATTACGAAGACCGGTTTCCCCATAAGCCTCTTAGCACACATGTTATATGAGCTTAGTAGCAGCAATGCCACGTTCGATTGCATTTCTCTTGTGTTTTTATTAGAGTGAAAACTGAAATCTGGCTTTTTACGAATAAAAAAACGAAATATCATTATGAATTATATCGTATATACTGAAGGGCTCCAGATTAATTTTGACCAGCTGGATTATAGCGCATGGGTGCTTTTGCATTCTGAGATGCGGCGGCCGCGGCCGGGCACCCGAAAGCGAGACCTCACTTCGTGATCGTTGCAGCAAAGCGGACAGGATCATCTAATATGACGATAGCCAGGATAACAGAAAAGCACACACGCCCATGAAACATGATCACTCCGGTGTAGTAAGTCGTCGAGAGTCTCAAACACCAGGCTCCAGCGTGGGTGCGGGCCCGCAGGCGGTACCCCCTGCCGGGAGCACTCATCGTCGTCTCAGGACCAAATAAAAGTTCCTTGTCTGTCTCTCTGTCTGCTACTCCACAGCACACTCATATTGAGAATACCCGGGGTTTATGTCGGACTGCGGCAGCGTTGAAATTTGCGTGCCCAAAGAAAGTGCTGTCTTTTAATGGGACAAACTAAGCAAACACGCGAAATAAAAAGGGCTTCATAAAGTTAAGGCAGCTTCGTATTAGTAGTGCCAAGCCTGAAGGACGTGCGGAGCTGGCCGGCCATCTGTGTCTCTATTTATTTTTCTTTTTTTTCTCTATGCTGTCTATTTTAACGCGATAGCGTTAAAGAGCTTGTTTCGCAGAAATTCCGGCGTCGGCGTCGGTGTCGGCGGTGGCGTCGTTGGTTGTGAGCGAAAAATCATCATTTTGTCCGTGACCGAAAAATCGAGAAAGATGCAAATAAAATAAATAATAAAAATTTCCGGGTCCGAATGAGGATCGAACCCGGGTCGTCTGCGTGGTAAGCAGGTGTTCTACCACGCAGCCACGCTTCTTTTTTTTCGTTGTTACCTATAATTTACAGTGTCATGTCACAAACATAAATATTCAACACACAAGGTACACACACAAAATTAAAAGAAACAGGCATAACATTCGGGGTACTATAAAGGAAGGGCAACCTGTTGAAGATTTAAAACTGCTTCAATGCAACCAGGTCATCTAACATTGACATCCATATTGGTGGTTCTTCCTGAACGCGATACAGTTCTCTTATATATACAGCATATTCAATAAAATACTCTCTAGCAGAACGAGCCTCTGGGACAGCATTTTGTACCGCCATTCTCGTTTTCCATATGCTGTGCATGCACATCAACATAACCATGTCATAGGGGGCTGTATCTGTAGGAAGGAAGCGAATACCATAGGGAGTAATCGGTAAGTCTTTCTTTAAAGTCCTTTGTAGAATGTCCCATAAAAATACGGCATCCCAGCAGTCTAAAAATATGTGCTCTATCGTTTCTGGTTTGTTGCATAATATACAATTTATACTCCAGGGCACGAAGAGTCCTTTTTTGCTCTAGCCAAGGCTTGACAGGAAGTGTGTTGCTATGAAGTTGAAAGAAAAATGACTTTGTTGACCCTCTTACCGGCATCTTTTTTACTCTCTTGACGACATTCCCGTCGGATACGATTTCATAGACTGCTCGATACAATGGTACAGGTAACATAACCTCTAAAATATCTTTATATAATTTTTTTGCGTCTAACTACGCTTAAATATTCTAATGAAAACCGTGCACACAGGATGTCAAAAGAAGACACAACCACGGGTACGCAGCCACGCTTCTGCTTGTGATTACATATAAAATAACTTCCTCTGCTTGGAATTGCAGTGAAAATAACTTGCATGATTTGCAAACACGCGCGTCCTGTATACAGGCGTCACAATACAACATGTAATATCGCAGTAATATTGCGTGGTACAAGCGTGCATAGCCATCGGGCGTCAGAAGATGTGAATATCATAACGACATTGTGGTTCAAAGCCGTGTACCCATTACAATAGGCACACACGTTACTGCGCGTATTCCCTTAAGACCACGTAGTGGGTGCATAGCAACTTCGAAAACATTTCCCGCATTTACCGCACGTAATTGCTCGTGGTTTACACTAAGGGATTGAAGTACGGACTAGGGACAGGATATCGCTATCGCGTTCAACTCTTAAAGGCGAAGCTTAAGGGTCCCCCCAATTTTTATGTTTGTACTGTTTGTCTCTCTTTAATTCTATTTCTTTCTTTCTCTCTCTGTATATAATTCTTTCTGTTTCTCGTTCCTTTCATTTTTCTTTTTCTTTCGTCCTGCCTATCTCTCTCTCTCTCTCTATTTCTCACTTGCCCTTTTTTTTCTATCTCTGTCAATATATTTCGCTCTCTTTCTTTGAATTCCTCTATTTCTGTTTTTCTCCCTTTCTTTCTGTCTATTCCTCTCCTTCTTTTTCTTTCTGTTGTGATTGTCTCCCTACCATCCTCCTCACCCTCACACATCTGCTCCTAACCCTCACTTCCCTTTCCGACCCCCTTTGGTATACTATACTATAAACACTATGTTATGCTCTGCTAGCGTGAACTTCTCCGAACGCCCACGTTTGTGGGGATTGATGTAGGAAGTTCACTTCACAGTTCGGTTCCTTAAAGCTCGCTTTTCCATAGAATACTGGTGCACAGTATCGCGCAAGACACTATATACGGATTTACTATATATGCTGTTTTGGCCTCCGTTCTACCGTTCACTGTACTTCTATCTCCCAGGCATTGATACGCTGAAACTAGTGCGTGAAACGTATGTCTCTCCTAGTTCAAGACATTTTTCTATAAACTACATTCTGAAACACTGCCGTTAAAAACATGACTGAAAAGGAAAGGTATTTTTGTTTCTTTTGTTAACCGCCGTCGATGTGATGTGCCGGAGGCAATGGAAGATTGCTTTGTTATCTGTAAAGACGCAATTTCTATTCTAGGAGGTCCTTCAGCGAACTGTGAAGAAAAGTTTTGGCATTAATTCTCCTACTAAAGGCTATCTTGCCAACATCGCTTGCTGAAGTGCCGTTTGATATGTTTTTCTCATAGGTATGCACGGCTAATGAAGAACCCTATGCAAGATCGTAAAGCAGAACCCACCATTTCATCAAGCACATAGGCGCGCGCAGGGGTTCCCCTTCAGGGGAGGGGGGGGAAGGTTCATCGCAGCGCCCCCCCCTCCCTATGAAGTCGATGTATGGGGCAGACTTTACGCCACCCCCTTTTCTCAGCTGACAAGACGGGGGGGGGGGAGAGTGCCCTCTTGACCCCCCAGTGCGCACGCCTATCATCAAGCACATATTTTAGTCGAATAACTATTCAGTGAAGGGACATTTATGATGAACTAGACATTGGACCAGACTGGTACCCCATCTTGGTGAGGTGTTAGGCCTCATCACCTCGCCTGTATTCGCTCTTCTAATGAGCTTTATGTTAGCCGTCGAGTGTTTCCTTAGTAACGCTTCACCGCTTATTAATAAAAAAGTCACAGTTTCGCCACAAGGGCGAAGCAATGAATGCGATAGCAAGAAATTAGTTTGTCACAGGAAGAACGACAAGCAGCTCGATACTTGCAACGCGCCGCCGCTGCACAAAGAAGGACGCTCGAAAAGGACGCATAGGTATACACAGGACAAGCGTGGACTAACAACTGTCGCAGTTGTTACGTGTTTGTATTTCAGCAACGCGCTGCGAGTGTCCACAGTGCAGAAGCCAACGGTGTGGCTGTTGTTACTTCTGACATGGCTCATACCCACTCAGGGGGATTGGCCAAGGATTGATTATATATTATATGACTTTTCGACGCTCTTTGATACTTCTTTTTCTTTTAAACTGCGGCACGTGGAATGACCCCTCTGCGTCTCCTGCCACGTGGTGGCGTCTGACGCCAAGCGTGCCCGGTGTTCTTTTTCTTCCCTTCTACATCATGAGTGGTACAGAAGGGAGCCACTTTTTTCATGCGCATCTCAAGGGCAGTTTTCAATTCGAAAGAAACTGCAAAAGCGTTGCGTGATAGAAAACACGCTCAAGGTGTTCCGAGATCTGCGCACCGCGAACGGCAAATGGTACATATGAATAGCTCGCCGTTATATCGCTGGCACGAGCATGGCGTGTGGCTGTGTTGGCTAGCGCAGCAGGCTGCGGAGCAAGGGGCCGCTGGTTCGAATCCCCGGTCAGGCGGTTTGGAATTTTTTCTTCTAATTTTATTTTTCTTTATGCCTTTTTTTTATATATACACATACCTATACATATCCGGGACATGACGGCGTCGACAAACGGCGACGGCGAAAATCAAGCCGAGAGTGTCCATATAATTGCTATCGCAATAATAATATGTGGGGTTTTACGTCCCAAAACCACGATATGATTATGAGGGACGCCGTAGTGAAGGGTTCCGGAAATTTTGACCACCTGGTTTCTTTAACGTGCACTGACATCGGACAGTATCACGAGCCTCTACCATTTCGCCTTCATCGAAATGCGACCGCCGCGGCCGGGATCGAACCCGCGACCTTCGGGTCAGAAGCCGAACACTCTAGCCACTGATCCACCGAGGCGGACAGCGCTTATTGTCGGTATGTTATTGTACTTCTGTTTCATGCTGCTTGTGCCCTTTTGAATGTGCATTCTAATAAGTATTTTAATAAATATCACGAAAGAAAAAAAAGTGGTTGGATAGGCAAGTGGTTACGATGCTCGCCTTCGGATCGTGGGTACGAGGGCTCAAAACCCTCCTCGTCAAGAAACTTCTTTCTCCAAGAATCTATCTATCTATCTATCTATCTATCTATCTATCTATCTATCTATCTATCTATCTATCTATCTATCTATCTATCTATCTATCTATCTATCTATCTATCTATCTATCTATCTATCTATCTATCTATCCGCCTACGACTTTGTGCTTTCCAGACCATATCGTTCATGGGAATTACACCAAAATTGGTATGGCATAACATGACTGTATGACTAACATGTATGATTGGTCATATCATGAAAATCATGAAGAACTTGTCATGAACACTATGATTAACACGCCATGGCCGTGGTGCTCCTACGGCCGTTTCCTTAACTTGATATATCCAGAAATTGGTATGATGAGACATTTATACATGACCAACATAAACGACAGGTGGTAAAATGAAAATTATCGCGTGCATATCATGTACAATATGATTTACATGCCACGCTCATGATGCCCTTACGGCCGTCACACTGGCTTGATATGCACCAAATTTGGAATTGCGTGGCGTGACTGTATGACGAACATAAATGACAAGTGGTAATATATAAATCATGACATGTCATGTGCAACATGACTTTCATGCCACGCTCATGGCACGATCGCGGCCGTTTCGCTAGCTTGATATACACGAAAATGGGTATGGCGCGACGTGACTCTATGACGAACCTAAATGGCAGGTGGTAACATGAAAATCACGATATGCTTGTCATGTACAACGCCATTTACATGCCACCCTCATGGTGCGCTTGCGCCCAGTTCGCTCGCTTGATATACACCAAAGTGGGTATTGCGCGACGTGGCTGTATAACCGACATAAAGGAGAAGTCCTGACATGTAAATCATGAGATGCATGTTATGTACAGCATGATTTGCTCCTTGCTGGCTGCTTCGCATTACATCGATTCCCACAATGCGTAGGATTTGCCGGTTTTTCCGAAGCGATTTTCTGCAAGGGATTGGCTTTATCAATAAGGAAAGAGAAACGGGTGTGGCTTTGTGGTTGAACACCTGCTTTCCAAGCCGAAGTCCGGGGTTTGATTTACACTCGAACTAATTTTTTTATTATTTGTTCATTACAGCAACACTGTTATGGTCGAGGATTGCCGAGTGTCGTAGGTAGAAAATTATCATCATCATGAACGGGCATGCGCTCAGTCGCCGCCGAAGCACTCGGTACAAGTAGTTAACACCAGAAGCTCCGTTAATTTCGTTCCCTTAATTTTTCGTGGATCAGTGTGGTGTGTAGTGGCATTTGCGAAATTTCTGCGGCACATACGCGCTATAGGAGAGAGCAAGCCTAGCCATGCATAGTATAGTATACAAAGGGGTGAGAAAGAAACAGGTGAGAGGGTAGAAGCCTAGACAAGCCAGGACCAGCTAGGTGTCCAGCAGCTCAGTGGTTACCCAGCCTCAGGCGACATAGATGCAAGCTGCACTAACTTTTTGCACGTATCTCGAATTTTCGCTCACGAAGAACCATAATTTTTCGCTCACAACCAACGACACCGACGCCGGCATTTCTGCGAAACGAGCTCGTCAGTGCTATTGCTTTAAAACTTTTGCCATACAAAGAGTTATGCCGCATCGTCGACCTCACAGCAACGTGACTTTCTCAGCCGCTAATTATGTCGTGTGTCAGTTGGTCTCACCTACTGCTGACATGTGGCTCCCTTGTTCCCCTTAGATGACGACAATGTGGATGCATTCTGAAGAAGCGGGCAGAGATGAGACCGGACATACATACCGCACCTTATCTTTGTCCGCGTCTTCAAAGGGCATCCACATCATCGTCATGCAGAACCAACTAGCCCAAGTAAGTCCGCTGCCCTGAGTGGTTCCCTATTTTATCCCCATAATTCTGACGTTCGTCAAACCCCTTTTTGGTGGGACGAACAGCATTCTTTCGTAGTAGAACAGTTGCTGTCACTTGACTGGCCAAGTTTTTTCAGTCATTTGCGTTATTGAACAAGCAAAACCACTATCGGACCTCCATATCTCGGCCATGACATTGAATACGAACTTGCCGTACTACACAATGCGGGCATTGTATTTGCTGATTTGATAATGTGTGAACTACGCTGTTGTAGCGCGAAACGGTTCATGGACACGAGAAATCGCATAGGGACAACACACACTTCCACTAGAACAACAATTATTTTCAATACCTCACCTCTTATAAGCCACAATCACCAGGCCGACGGTTGAGAACATGGAAGCATTGATAGCCATGCGCTAATAATATCGCTCCAAAAATAAATTTATGAAAGAGATAACGACAACATAAGTCACTGCTGAGGCAAGAAAACCATCTCCTTCGGCGACAATAATATCGGTGCCTTGCTAATGCATAGATCACTTGCGAAGAGCCTGTTTCATCGATAGCATTAAGGAGACAGGCGGTCGGGTCACAAGAGAGAATTGCAAGGAAACGCCGAAGGGTGCAACTGCAATGCTCTTATTTTTTAGGCTTTTTTCGACGCACTTCTTCAAACAACGGGTATACGGCCTTTACAGAAACAAAGAACAACTTCACAATTGCGGGAAAATCTCGCTGGTTGACAGGGATACCTGATGACTAACGAATATATGGTGCGTATTGTGTCGTGGACGTTGAGCACCTAATATTACTGCAAGAGTACGCCACATAAGAAATTATGTAGTAAATAAAAGGGTAAAATTTAGAGACTATCTCTTTGACACATTCTATGGGAATCTCAGGTTATAGGCAAAGATATGCAATCTCTCCAGATAAAGCTGAGGCGTGGTGAGCGTCCTCGATCAACTACCTGCAACATCGACTATGGGTCATACAGCAAGCCCGTGAGGCGGCGAGCAGACAGGGTCTCCGGACCACCTGGGGGTTACATATGGGCCCAGGACAACAGTTTGCCGGAGTTCGTAGTAAAGTTGCAACCACCACCACCAATAGCTTGCAGTGCATAATTCAGAGATAATGCAAGACATTGTGGTCAGTTCGTGCAATGCTTTCCAATTATTTATGCTGACATCGTTCCAAGAGAAACCTACATTATCGCTCGCGGGGCAACAAAGCAAAAAAGTTCTCTCGAGCAGGTAAATTATGTAGAAAATGGTTACTATCATAGTTCACAAAATACATGCGTGAACTATCACTCGAAAAGGGCGCCCCATAAGAGATAGGTGTATACTCACAGCAGAAGCAATCACAATACGAAGGCATATTATAGCATGTCAGGGCATCGCGTGGGCAACAGGATAGCCATGCGTTTTCACAAGGCTGACGCTTCGGTGCTGGGAAGTTGGGAAAAACCTTTATGAATGTTAAAAACACTACATATAAAATGTACACTGTTTATGTTTCACCTCGTGCAGCACTGAAAAAAGTGGTGGACCCTTAAGCTTCGCCTTTAAGGGTTGAACGTGATCGTATATCACGCACGCAGGCACGCACGCACGCACGCACGCACGCACGCGCACACACACACACACGCACACACACACACACTATCCCTTTCCCGATCACTAGTCTGCCTTCGATTCTCGGCGGAGACCTAACTATGCCGCAAGGAAAGCCGAAATGCAACACGCCTTCGGGCTAGTATTTTAAAGACGATAGTCTTTCTTGGGATACTAAACTGGAGAAATTTTGGTCTGTTTGTCTGTTGGTCGGCACGTCACCCGATTCAGCTACTCGGCCAAAGTTTAACCACCTTCTGAACGCCCAGCCATCTTGAACAATCGTTTTCGTGCATACTTGTGAACATTGTCGATCAAAAAGCAAATATTACGCATATCTGAGGCGCAACAACAATACGGAAGTATTAAGTGGTGTGTTCTTTTATAGAAAATACATAGATACTTAATTCTAAAGACCCTAGTGTTTCTTAGGCTGCGCTGAAATTGCGAGCTGCCTCGCAAAAGCGAAGAGCCGTCGGCTATCTCCGAGGTCGCGCGAAGTGCCGCGTGTTTCATCCGACGCACGATAGCTGGCGCAGTCTGCCGTCGTCGCTGCAAACAAGAGAATCTCTTTTCGTGGTCGCTCCGGTCGCTCTGCGCGACTTCTCAGCTTTTTACACGGTGCCAAAAACACCGCGCTTGCGGCGAGAAGACGCTTGGTCATGCCAGGACGGAAATGGTCGAGAACAGCATCACAGGTGGCCGCGGATGAGACCAGGACTCATATAGTACGACCGGCAGAAGACTATCGTCTTTCGATGACATTTGCAGCGAAGCACGCAGATACGCGGGCAATTTTTTTTATTTGCTTCTACCTTGGATTTTCGCTCACAACCAAATACGCCACCACCGACGCCACGGACGACGCCACCACTGACGCCGACATTGACTCTGGAATTTCTGTGAAACGAGCTCTTTAACGATATCGCGTCAAAAGACCAGGAAGAAGGGAAGAGGTGAACATGGAATAGGTTGGTAAATGAACGGGACCTTTGTTCCCCTTGCTTTCTTCTTTGTGAGAGCGGCAAAAACTGAAAGATTACTGCTTACTAAGTCGCTCAGTTTCCCAGTTTTGTGGAAAATAATACTTTTCATTTCCGGTGGGCAAATAGAGCCCACATTTTGTGGCCTCTATTTTGAACGTATCATTATGCACCCAAAGCCATGGCGTTGCATCGGGCCAGACATAGAAAGAAAGAAAGAAAGAAAGAAAGAAAGAAAGAAAGAAAGAAAGAAAGAAAGAAAGAAAGAAAGAAACTCTCGCTCAAAAGCTTTTCTCACAATGCGGGATTCGAGCCCGCGTACCGACGCTCCGAAGCAACCATTCTAACAACTCGGACATCCAGGTACGCTAGAACAGCATAACATAGTCTTTATAGTATACTGTAGCGAGAGATGGCAGACGAGAGACGACGTCGTGAAGGCGGCCGACGTGGCCGTGCCGAACTCGCCACTTTATTCGGAAGCGGAGCGGCGGCGGCTGCCTGCGTCCGAACCGCCAGGCGCGTGAACTCGTTCCCTGTCTCGCGCCTCGCGCTATCGCATGAGCTGCGCGAGAGGCGCGGCGCGGTGGCTAGTAAATGATGATGATGATGATGATGAAGGGCGATGATGATGACACTACATATACTATAGCAAGGGGGTAGGAAAGGGAAGTAATGGTGAGGAGCAGCGAAGGAAGGAGGGGAGGGAGT
Source organism: Rhipicephalus appendiculatus (assembly GCA_030522465.1). Taxonomy (NCBI): domain Eukaryota; kingdom Metazoa; phylum Arthropoda; class Arachnida; order Ixodida; family Ixodidae; genus Rhipicephalus; species Rhipicephalus appendiculatus. Next base: position 30,451 of record JALIZH010011972.1, read on the forward strand.
AAAGCATAGCATAGAAAGAAAGGGAAGAAAAACAAAGAAAAAGAGTACAGTAGTAGAAATAATCATAGAAAGAGAGGGAAATATTAGGTAGAAATAAAAAAGAAAGAAATAAAGGAAAAGGAAGAGAGAAATAAAGTGAGAGAGAAAGAATGGGAAGAAGGAGAAAGAAAAAATAGAAAGAGCGATAAAAAGAAATTTATATATAAAGGAAGAACTACAAATAAACAGAGCCAAGAAATAATAGGAAAAATATCGAGAAAGAAAATGAAAGAAAGGGACGAAGAAAAAATAAAATAAAAAGTCACAGTTTCACCGCAAGGGTGAAGCAATGAATGCGATAGTAACAAATTGTAATGTTATACTAAGTGAGGCTGGCAGCTAACTCTTTTGGATCCGATCTCACGCAACTCTAGAAAACGCTGGTTTAGAGCATACGGCCGCTCCAGGGACACTCTGCTCGCCACATTCTCTTCGCGTTGAGAGCGCAGTACGTAGAAGGGTACACTGGCCCCCGCTGTCGGCCGCCGAGAAGGGGAGATAACGCGCGCGCCCGCGACGACCGCGCTCGTAAAATCGAAGGTCGCTCGAGGGACCCCCCCCCCCCTCGCGTCTTTTCACGCTCACGAACGACGTGCGGGGCCGGTTATATAGATACATATACATATACGGGAAATGACGGCGGCGGCCAACGGCGGCAGTGACGCCGGCGGCGAAAATCAGCCGAGAGTGTCCATATAATTGCAATCGCAATAAAAATATGGCTGATCTCTCCGTCATAGGAATCGGTATAACACAAAAGTGAGGCGTTGCTTCACAGAGGTAGTTGAGTGGTGACTGTGCATTGATATATAAGAGCTTCCACAATGTCTATTGGTGTCTGGCAGGTATATATAGCACCGTTTGACGTGGATGCACCCACGTTAACGCCTATAGTGGTACATCTACAAGTCTACGACTAACGCCCGTAATCCTGATTTAACATTTGTGGTAGCTGAAGTTGTTAACATATACCTGGAGACAGCATATCGTGAACCCCGCGCACAGGCGGCATCAACAAGCACATAAAAAAGCCATAGTTTCGCCGCAAGGTCAAAGCAATGAATGCGATAGATACAAATTGGAATGTCACACGAAGAATGGCAAGCAGCTCAAAATTTGAAGCGCGCTGCTCAAGCACAAATGAAGCACCAAGAGAACGCACACAGGACGAACGTGAGTCAACAACTGTCACAGTTGTTACTTGTCTGTGTTTGAGAAGCGCGCTCCTTTGGAAACGCGGCCGCTGCAGCGAGCGAAGTGACCTTCGTGCGCTCTGTAACTTCAACGCAAACATTGCAGTGAAAGCACAAGATGTAGGCAGGAGGCGCATGCGCATCGAAACGAGCGGAGCAACGGCCTTTCAAGTGCGCCCTTCGCGCCATCTCGCTAGTGATAACGAGAACATCCTGAAGTGCCATCGAGGTCTGAGTGCCGCCAGCGATAATCGGTGTATATAAATAGTGGACCGTTAGCAGGCTGAAGGTCGTGTGCTTTTCGGCCGAGTCGTTTAGCTCTGCACGCTGCCGAGCGATGGGTCATGCGTCCGTTTGCTGACGACGGCAGTTTTTTCTTCTAGTTTTATTCTTTGTGTTCTGATAGAGTGCACTTTACATGATCATATCCATGACGCAAATACGTCAGGGAAGTCTTGGTGGACACTGGCATAAAATACTTTCTTGTTGAAAATCAAAGAGAAACAAACAAGACCGCCCACCTTTGCACTTAATTTTTTTTTCTCATTATGCGCAATAACTAGTCTGCCACCAACGGCGGCCATTGCGGTGGACGACATCACGACAAAATCGGCTGTCGTGCGCTCATAACAGCTGCAAAAACGAATGTGGCATAGCAAATAAATAAATAAAAACTTTGGCATATCTTGTGCAATGTGGCGATTGTTGCTATGCGAAGCATTCGCCGGGTAGCAAAATATACTGCATTGTTTGACGTTATGGCAGCAAAAATGTCGCAGTTGCGCAGCAGGGTCGAAGCAATGAATACGATAGCAAGGAAATGGAATGCCACACGAAGAACGACAAATACGTCGAAACTTTCAGTGCACCGCTGAAGCACATAGAACGCTCGAAAAGAACGCACAGGTATACACAAGGCAAGCGCGAACTAACAATTGTCACAGTTATGTTTTTGCGTTTGAGCAGCGTGCTGCAAGCGTCGACTAGGCAGAAGTCTATGCTCTGAGACTTTTATTTTTCTTGGAAACTGTGGCGCGTGATGGCGTCTGACGCAAGGTGCATCTGGCGTTATTTTTTTTAAAGACGATAGTCCTTCTTGGGATACTTCAACGCAGAAATTTTGGTATGTCCGTCTATCTGTCTCTGTCTGTCTGTCTGTCTGTCTGTCTGTCTGTCTGTCTGTCTGTATGTCTGTCCCTCGAATCAATTCAGCCACCCGGCCAAAGTTTACCTACTTGCTGAACGCTCAGCCATCTTGAACTAGTGTTTGCGTTCCTACTTGTGAACATTTTCGATTAAAAAAGCAAATATTATGCAATCTGAGGCGCAACATCAACACATAAGTATCAGGTCATATGTTCCTTTATTAGCAAATACATAGATACGTAATTCTAAAGATCCTAGTGTTTGTTAGGCTGCGCCGAAAATGCGACGCTATGCACGAAAAAAGCCTTCTGCCGACGATATGGTGCTGCCTCTGTCAGTGGCCCTGGGTTCCATATCTCATGCAGCGCCTCCTCTATTTTATCAATGCCAGTCAGCTGCGGCCGATTCAACATGGAGTAGGTGCTGTCTCAGGCAAGGCAAAACATAGTAGTACGGCCGGCACAAGACTATTGTCTTTCGACGACATTTGTTTTTGTTCCACATCATTAGCGCGTAGAGAAAAGGGCCATTCTTCCGTGTGCGTCTCAAGGGCTTTGAAAGAAAATGTTGCAGCGTTGCGTGATACAGAACACGCTCAAGCTCCTCCGAGATCTGCGTACCGCCAGCGGTAATTGGTATATATAAGTAGCTTTCCGTTATTACGCCGGCGGATGCATGGGACTTGATACAGTTGTCAAAAGCGGCTCGCTGCAGAACGAGGGGTCGCTATATAATTCGAATCCTCGCATAGGTGCTCCGAAATTTTTTTCTGATTTATTTTTGGTTGTGTATTTTATATATACACACATATACGGGTTTATATAGGCTTCGTCGATGCCCTGATTCCGCAGTGCCTGCATGACTGCTGATGTCTCCACCGAATCAAATGCCTTCTCGTAATCTATGAAGGCTATGTATAGGGGTTGGTTGTATTCCGCGCATTTCTCGATCACCTGATTGATAGTATGAATATGGTCTGTTGTTGAGAAGCCTGTACGAAATCCTGCCTGGTCCTTTGGTTGATTGCACTGTAATGTCGTATTAATTCTGCTAGCAATTACTTTTGTAAATAGCTTGTAGACAACGGACAGTAAGCTGATGGGCCTGTAATTTTTTCAGGTCCTTGACGTCCCCTTTCTTATGGCTGTGTTTGAAAAGCGTGCTCTTTTCGCAAACGGGGGGGACTGCAGTGAGCGACGTGACCTTCGCGCGCCCGGTAACTACAATGCTATCGTTCCGGCGAAAGCCCCATTCTCCGCCATCGCGAGATAAGCGCGCGCGCGCACGGGCATCTACCCTCCCCCCCCCTTCCTTCGGGAAAAGTGCGCGCCGGAGAGCTAGCAGCGCCTGAGAGCCCAGCTAAGCCCCGCCGAGCGCCGCCTTTGCGCCAACTCGCTGGTAATGCTGAAAACACGCTGAAAACTCGCTGTATATGAACAGCTCGCCGTTGGAACGTTGAAGGACGTTCGCCTTCGTGGCTCAGCGGTTAGCGCCGCGCGCTGCAGAGCGAGAGGTCCCTAGTTCGATGCCGCGCGTCGGAAATATTTTTCTGAATTATTTTTCTTTGGGGTTTTTATAAATATATAGATACATATACATATACGGGACATGACGGCGACGCCGACGCCGACGGCGAAAACCAGCCGAGAGTGTCCATATAATTGCTATCGCAATAAAACTGTGATGATTTGTAAACAATGTTGCTGCGTAGTACTCGGACGGTGCTGCAGATACGACATTTTTGTATGCTTCTTCGCCGACTGTTACAACCTTTTGTTCTTTTCTTTCATTCTTTTACATCCCCTTTCTGCTTCGCAAGTACAGGGTGGCGAGCCGGAGTCTTTCTCTAATTAACTTAGCTGTCTTTCCTTTATGTTTCTTTCTAAAATTCTCGCCTTCAGATCGCGGGTATGCGTGTTCGAATCCCACATCCTAAAGAATTTTTGCCGCCAAGAATTTCTCTTTTTTTTCTTTCTGTCTCTTTCTTCCTATCTCTCCCTGTGTACTCGCTCTCACCCATCAGAATTATCAGAATCATGCGCCGGTAAAATCGACACGCGTGTTCTGTGAGCAAAGCATAAAATGAAGAAGAGGACGAAGAGAAAGAAGAGTGTGAAGTTAGCGCGCGCCGGTTCATGATGACGATAGTTTTTGTTCACCAATTACGGACTGACGCTCTGCTTAAACAGGTCCGCTGCTATAATGTAGACCAATGTGTTTGTCTAAATGGATAGTTGTGACGTGACGCGGCCATTGCGACGACGCCCACTACGCTGCGACAACTGGTCTAGCCTGTAGATTGCCGGTATTTCGGCGAACGCGTGTGTGCGCATACGTCAGTTACGGAAGGCAGCACTGAACTCGTAAAAGGCGCTGATGCGCCAGCATTTGTCGGTGCGTTCTGTCTGGGTAAGGATAACGCAGATGAGTGGTGGTACATAGCTACCCTATAAAGTACGTCGTTATAAGCAACATTTCTTAGACACGTTGTTTACAAGAGTGATAGCCAGCGTTACGCGGCTATAGCCAGTATTATCCAGCTCTTGTGACATTTAGTCAGCAGTTAGCCAACACGTCAATGTAAGCAAGCACTAGCCTACATTAAGGGGCCCCTCACCAGGTGACATAGCAAATTTTAGTTAGACTGGAAATTGTTGCGCGCCAAATAAAAAGCATTACGCCACAAGAATAATTTAATCGGTCCATTAGAAGCTGAAAAAAGCAATGGTTTGAGGCGGCACGCGAGCGGGAGGATCATATGACGCATAACCATGAACACGTCATGCGCACACAATGTCACGAGCGCATGACATGCGCGAACCAGCCCGAGCCACCGAGACGCGAGCTGTGTTGTGGCGGTGGCGTTCTCTGCGCTTCGTCTCTGCAATCTATGCCGAATGGGCGCTCGCCGATCACTTGGCTTTGTTCCTCGAACGGTGGATCTCTGGTAGCCTAGCCCCGGGCACAACAGTTGGGCAAATAAAGTTTATTCAACTCAACTCAACTCAACCATAGTATGAAACTCTATGGCTTTCAACCAGTTACTGAGCATGAAAGCTGCGACATTTGTACGGACACAAGGCTAGCGGTGGGCCGCATGAACATTTAGTTAGACGCCGGAGTATAAATGAGCTTAATGAGCGCTGAAATGTGGTAGAAAATTAGTTTCCTTGTAAGGGGTGGCGTCTGCAGGGGTGCGCAAAGCGCGAGAACACGAACGGTAAACGCGAGGTAAATTAGCCTCGCATCTCGCTGCGATTTGGAGTAAAATTTAAAAAAGAAAACGGACATATTCCGTTAGTTTATTTCATTATTGCTCTCACGTTTTATTCATCTATTAAAAGCAAGAAATTACACAAACTGCACTCGTGTCATATAATTATCGCAGTGTCACATGCTACTGTTGCCGACGTCAGAGCACAGTCGTGTATACGTAGAGGAGCGACGTCACAGCACTACCAACTTCGTAGGGCCATTCCATCGTGTACGTGATCCTCTCATTCTCTGGACGCGCGCCCGCGAGAAGAAGGGCAAGAAGCATTCAGCTTGAAACTTGACCTATTTCGGCGGCACGTAGAGTTGCAAATTTTGGCAGATGTGTTCATGAACGCCCAGCGTATGCATTGCGCTCGTTAGCTCAAAATTGTCAAACCTGGTGAGGGGCCCTTTAAGAGATTTTTAGGTAACGTCAGCAAGTGCTAGTTAACATTAGGAAGCACCGAAAACCATACCTCTTAGCTAGTCAAAATTATAGCTGCATGACGGAATCCTCAGGCAACTGTCACGACATGGATGCAGCTTCCGATACGCATGCAATAATGCGAGCACAGCAGTACGCCCTTGGCTTGCGAAAACATGCTACGCTTTTAACAGCTGCAAAATACTTACTACATTGGACGTAAGGTTGCCCGTTTTTTTTCAAGGCAGTTCGGCCGTCGGTTTGGACCACATTGTCTTTCTCGTCCTTGACACGTAAAGTACCCTAAATGGAGGTTGTAAATGGTATTAGTTGAGATTCTCTTCAGTACCGGATCAATACTCATGACATAACTGTTTTTTTCAAATGCTTTTATGTTTTTTTGTTTGTTCAAAAGTATTTATGTGGGGTCTCGCACATTAAGGATCAGAAGAGAGCTGCTAGTGAACGGCATAAAGTGTAGGCTCAAGGCGTTAGTATAATTATTCACTAGGACATGAAATTACCGCTGAACGAATGGCACCGAGAGTATTTATTTGATGTGAAATAACCACGTGTATCATAAGCTTGAACTACCTGCGCAGCAGCGGCATGCTGTAGGGATAGGACAAACGCTGCATGTGTAAGAAAAAATGCTGCATTTAATAAAGCGTGAATACGCGGGCATCTAAGAGCTTCATTGCAACAGCTAGTTCTAAAGCTTCAAAGGGCTTGTTTATCTTACCTAAAAAAGTTTTTTTTTTCATTTATCAATCGTGGTTGTTAGGTGCATTGTCTCTATAAACAGATTCACACAGGTATTCGAGGCGTTTGACGACATAGCCAATGAAAGAAAGAACCACTTATTTCCTAGAAATTAACCAATAATAACGGCAGTTAGCTTTTTATTGTTGAGTGTGCTTGTAGAATTTTAGTCGGAAGGATCGAACACCTGGACGAGGTGTTTTCTGGGCCATTCCCCGTCTCGGTCTGGCAGATATTTGCACTTGATATCGCCATCACAACAACATTTATGATCTCGTGGAGCACATCAAAGCGCTTTTTTACTTTATACAGGGACACCTCTTCTATATATGACCATATATATATATATATAGGAATTGTTTTGTATTAACATAGAGGAGTGTGAGTAATGAAAGTTGTTTTTATCTTATCACGCAGTGTTTATTACGGTGAAAAACTGCGGTTTCTATTTCATTTTTGCCCAGGCCAAAAGATTCACAGGACGTGCTCTGTATTAAAGGGACACCCCAGGAAACATTATGTTGGCTTTCTTTCTTGAAAGATTCATCCTGATGAGGGCTCGTCCATGGGGCACAACGACTTCAGAAGAACGACATTCGCGTTGTCTACTGATCTGGACGAAAACATTCTGGTGCATACGCTGTTTGATACGCTCCTCACATTCTGTGTGTCCAGCTCAGTGTTGTACGGAACGGCGTTCCAAAGAACGACGTTCCAGGAACTAGTTCCTTTTGTGAGGAACGGAGGAACGCCACCGTTCCATTCAGGATCGGTGGAACTGTAACGGTAACGCGTTACGTTTACGAAGAAACGGTAGAGGGAACGGCGTTCCTTCTGTAAACGTTCCACGGCATTCAACAGGCGCGCGCACGCCCCAGCACGCTCATGCAAAATAGAGCGGACGGCCGACTGCGTCAGGCACAATACTGTACCGCTCACCTGTCACGTGACTATGTTGAATCCAAGTTTTCACTCCAACGCGCCCGCCGAAGGCGCAAGGAAGCGCACGATGCCGAGACCGACCGCATGCGGAAGGGGAAGTTGATTTTTTATAGCCGAGCTCCTATGCTCGAGGTTTGCCGTCAGCCGTAAAAAGTTTTCGTCATCATGAACCAGAATACGCTCTCTTCATCCTCTTCTGCTTCGCTCCCAGAACACGTGCGCTGATTTCTCTGGCGTGGGATGCAACAACTCCGATGGGCGAGAGAACGAGAAAAGGGAGATCGAAAGAAAGAGGTATAGAGAAAGAGAAAGAAAGAAAATCATGGCAAAAAAATTGTCGGGAGCCGAGATTCGAAACCGCCTATCCCCGATCAGAAGGCGAGCGTCGTAACCACTCGTCCGTCAAGTTTTTTTTTTGTATTTTGTTTTTCTTTCATGGTATTTATTCACCATACGATAGGCATGACAGTTTGAAGCAATTCAATACAGATAGAGAACTGATACGTTCATTCTACTCGTATCGCGGCCCATGACGAAGGGCTAGCACTCAAGAATCAGCGCTTATCTCTATAGAGCGAATATATCAAGTAACGACGTTTTCCAATCACACACTACAACGGCGGTAAGGATAAGTACCTCACCAATGCAAATGCCATTCTGGCTGACTTTCCAGTTGCTCGTATATATCTCTTAGCTAAGTGACCATCCTAATCAAGTGGGATGTGGAGGAAATTATTGGCTATGCGTTTCTCTGCAACATGAGCGCACGCGAGAGTTGCCAGCTCCGCTTATAATAAGCCGATTTGGGCTTCTTTTTTCCGCAGAGTCGTTTGTAGAAATTCCCAGTCGCTTGTCGCATTTATTTTTGGACTTATTTGCACTTTTCCTGCAAACATAGTTATTTTAGTGATCATGACGTTCCCCAATAGCGCGTTTGTCAATGACTTTGACTAGTTTAGTGTTGAAGTCAAACATGCGTTGGGGGAATCAACAAGTAACGATAATGATGCACTGGCAAACGTGCATTCAACCGAATGAAGGCTGTACCCTGGAGACAATGTTAAAAGTAAATATGTGCTTTTATTCATGGTTGCGCATATTCTGGCTGTACAAAATAATTAGTGATTTTTTTCATCTGTCCTTTGTATTTGAGTGACATTTTTCTAATTATAAGTAACAAATATTTTCAGGAATGGGAACGTTAATTAAATTTCCGCTTCTTTAGGGCTTATTTTGTAATGATTATTTGCTTGTTAGCTCGGTAGTATCTGGAAACACTGGCGCACGCTAGCATATCATACCATAGCTTTTGTATAGCCCTGGCTTTGTATGGTAAAGTATCCTGTAGCAAGGAGGTAGGAAAGGGTAGTGAGGGTGAGGAGGAGGAAAATGAGGAGGGCAGAACGAGCATAAAAAGAGAGAGAAAGAAAGGAATGGAAATAAAGAGAGGCAGAAACAAAGGGAAGAAAGAGAGAAAGAGAAAGAAGGCGAGAAAACGGCTACAGAGAGACAGAGAGGAAGAAACGGAAGAGAGAAGAGCATAGAAATAAAGAGAGAGAAATACACAGAAATATGTTGGCTGACTGCGAACAGGGCACTTCACTAAGTTGCCAATGTTTATTGTGGACGTTATTTTCTACTCGCACTGAAATATTGAATCACCACTCATTAAACGCCCAATTATTGTCCCTTCGATGCGGGTTCCTGTGGAAGAAATTTAATTATATTGGTGCATGGATGGAGATTTCAATTTGAATATTTGAAGCGCAGTATCCTGACTGCACCTTTGAAGACCGCCTCGGAAAGCGTCCATCTGTGGGACTTGAAATTGACGAGCACGAAATTTGCATTTGGACATGCTCGTAGTATGGCCCGTGGTCTCTAAAAAATTCTTCCCGGAGCGTTTTATATTCCTTTTACCTTCGTATAACCTGCTGTCGGCGATGTCCAATCTCCATTATATACGTAGCTCGATGTCAGCCTCAAGTTGTTCACTTTATTTTTTTTCAGGATTATGAGACACTAAATTTTTATTAATTAGTCAAATGTAACGTTAATGTAACGACACGATCCAATTTTCGAAATGTAACTGTAACGAGTTCCTTTCGTGTCACAGGAATTTGTAACGGGAATTCGTTCCAAAACGGGGAAGGAACGAGGAACGAGCTTACGTTCCTGTTTTAGAGGAACGTGCACAACACTGGTCCAGCTACATGTTCTCAGCCTCTACAAGCGACAGGCTTCAAGAGCTAGGGAGGGACTCCAGGGTTATTTCCCTCATGGGTTTGTTACGTTGGTCTACCTTGTAGCCAATCGCTAGAGAACTGCGCTATGAAATGTATCACTTCGTTCCTAGGGATGGTTTTCTATACTGCGAAAAATACATTTCCGAAGACGCATATAGCACTCTGTTATTCCCCGACATCTCCTTTCTGACACATGCGCTTCCTTTCACGCCAATCCGCAGCATTCACATTCCGCAGTGTCGAAGATTTACAGCCGCCTTTGCCACGGGTACTATTTGCTTTGTGTGCACTGTTTCGTCCGTCGACACATCCGTTTCTGTATTGCTCTTGCCATCTCCCGGAGCAAGGTTGCTAGGTTTGGCGACTCTGAGCCAAATTGGCTACTTGTTTAAGCTGGTGGCGGCAGGAAAAACACCTTGGCTACTGGGCTACCTGATAAGTACTTTCTTGTTCCCTGAGTTTTAACCAAACTGTCAATATCTGGTGAGGTCCTAGCTGCCACCGTTACAGTCTGTGCGGTCAAAACAAGGCAGTCAAGGCGTGTTTGCAGCTCCTAAAATTTAATTTTTTTTATCAAGGCGAAGGACTGGGCTAGTTGGTACATGTCGAATTGAATAAAAATCAGCGGGAAACACAAAATACTGAGAAAGAACAAGACGGTGCAGGCCGGCTCTTACAACTGATCAAAGCACGCCTGAAACACAAACTTATACCCGCTGGCAACCACCTTGTGCATGCGTGAAGCAGCCATGCCTCGTATAATACAAAAACTGAACGAGTTATCACGGCGTCTAAAAAGGTCATCTTCTTGGGAGACAGGTGCACTGACGTGTCACTGACACATTTGTTTCCCTCTTTCTTAACGTAGAAGGCTTCCAAAATTTTCCTTTGGGTTTTTGTCTTTCCCCCGACCCACGATTCTCGTGTTGTCAAGCACAGGATTGCACCCGCAGTGCTTGCAATGGCTTGGTAGATGAGCACCATCATTCGTAGGAACGGGAGGCCATATGTTCCCTGAGGCGATCATTAACACACCGGCTAGTTTGGCCAATGTATGCTATGCCACAAAATGAAGATATATGATAGACATCAGGAGTATCGCATGGCACAAATTTCGAGACATGATTTGTGCCGCACGTGGTTCTTCTCTGCGCATGCCGATTGATGCGGCTGAACAGACCGCTCAACTTCCGCGGAGCCGAGAAAACCATGTGCATGCCATGTTTCATAGCCACCTTCTTGATATTGTGCGATAGCGTATGCCTATTATGTAATTTGTCACTCGCATTATGCAAACGAAAATACTTTTGGATGCATGGCCGGGACTCGGGGAAAACTGCTGCACGGGATCGCAATGTGCAGATCACCTACATTGCTGAACGCGACTTTAACCGCAATTAAATGTGATCAGGAAAATCGAAAAAATTGCGCATCCATGACGCTCTGCACTCACTGACATTAGTAATCGGATATCCGACGAACTGTTTGTGTGTAGGTGCGGACTGCGACTCAGGAATACAAAATGCTCGCATTTTGATCATCCGCCAAAAAATGATTACGAAAATGACTAGAATTGATGCTTCAAACGCCGCAATCGTTATTTGAGCAGGCTCATGCCATACTTACTTTTATCGTCGCTGCGAGGCTGTCACTACAACTCAAGAAAAGTCACGCAATACGCGTTAGGAATCATTTTTTTGCAAAAGTGCAAGAAACTTCGTCATCCTGCACGAAATGACCACGACGTTCAAGAATTTGTTCTTGAATCTAGTCAATTCTGATTGTTAAAAATTTAGGCTGAGGTTATTTACGTTTTTACGACGAAGCTTTTTGCATTTAGTCATTTAACGAAAAATGCCAGGTGGGTACTTTTTTCTGCAGCCTGGCTAAAGTTGAATGCTTTTTTTTTGCTAGTTTTTCAAATTTTGTCAATTTTTTTGTCTTTTAAACCGGGCAACCCTGACCCGAAGGCTCCTCCTTCTTGTCCTCCCGCTGCACTGTACCCCTTGCGTTGTTCTGCCAGACCTATTGACAACGTAGACATTGCTCTGTATTGACGTCTTCCCATCACTCCTGCTGGAAATCGCGTGATAATCGTTGTCATAGGTATCCCTGATGTTTCGAAATTTGCATTTGTATTGCCAAGTGGCGTCGGTTCTTTCACATGATATCACACAGCTATACCCCATCGTGCAATACACGAGCTGGTTGTCAGCAATGAAGGAAGCGTATTTTTGTCGGACGTTGTGGAATCGTTCGGCAGAACACCGCTGCATACCATCCGTAAATGTATGGCATGACAGAATGATTTCATCGAACACTGAGTGACATGCTGTCAATATGCTTGGATCATTTTTAGATGTGAAGCATCTTATGGCGAAGCTTAATCCGGTGGTGGTGGTGGTGGTGTGCCGCGTGGCCACCCTTACTGCGCAGTGCGCATGCGCAAACCCTTTAAAAAAATAATAAAAAAAAATTGGCCGCGTATCTGCGTGCTTCGCTGCAAATGTCATCGAAAGACGATAGTCTTCTGCCGGTCGTACTATATGAGTCCTGGTCTCATCCGCGGCCACCTGTGATGCTGTTCTCGACCATTTCCGTCCTGGCATGACCAAGCGTCTTCTCGCCGCAAGCGCGGTATTTTTGGCACCGTGTAAAAAGCTGAGAAGTCGCGCAGAGCGACCACGAAAAGAGATTCTCTTGTTTGCAGCGACGGGGGCAGACTGCGCCAGCTATCGTGCGTCGGATGAAACACGCGGCACTTCGCGCGACCTCGGAGATAGACGATGGCTGTTCGCTTTTGCGAGGCAGCCCGCATTTTCAGCGCAGCCTAAGAAACACTAGGGTCTTTAGAATTAAGTATCTATGTATTTTCTATAAAATAACACACCACTTAATACTTCCGTATTGTTGTTGCGCCTCAGATATGCATAATATTTGCTTTTTGATCGACAATGTTCACAAGTATGCACGAAAACGACTGTTCAAGATGGCTGGGCGTTCAGAAAGTGGTTAAACTTTGGCCGAGTAGCTGAATCGTGTGACGTGCCGACAAACAGAGAAACAGACCAAAATTTCTGCATTTAAGTATCCCAAGAAAGACTATCGTCTTTAAAACTCCTCTCCCCCTCTGTCTCCTCTAGGCATCCCTCCCCGCGGCAACCACGCCCTCACTGCGCATGCGCGTCCCCCCTCTCCCTCCTACGCTCCCCCCATCTCTCCTCTAGGCATCCCTGCCCGCGGCGTCCACACTCCCACTGCGCATGCGCGTCCCCCTCTCTCTCGCCTCTCCTACGCTCCCCCCTCTCTCGCCTCGCGACGCAGACGCAGGCAGCGTCTACTAGCGAGTTTCTTGGCTGAAAAAAAATTGCAGGACACTTTGTACATTCTAAAGTGTGTTCGGCGAAAGCGTGTGGCTGCGCCCCACCCTCCCTGTACATAACATAGAGAATTAAATGTTTTTCCTCCTCCTCCACTGACTATGCCATGTCTTTTTTTCTTTTACACTCTCAGTGGGATAACACACAGAGCGAATGTGTGCGTGTTTTCTTTTAGATGTGAAGCATCTTATGGCGAAGCTTAATCCGGTGGTGGTGTGCCGGCGTGACCACCCCTTACTACGCATGGGCAAACCTTTCAAAAAAATAAAAATAATAAACCTCCTCTCCCCTTCTCTCTCCTCTAGGCATCCCTCCCCGCGGAAACCACACCCTCACTGCGCATGCGCCTCCCCTCCTCTCTTCCCTCCTACGTTCCCCCCCTCTCTCCTCTAGGCATCCCTGCCCGCGGCGTCCATACTCCCACTGCGCATGCGCGTCCTCCCTCTCTCTCCTCTCCTACGCTCCCCCCCTCTCTCCTCTAGGCATCCCTGCACGCGGCGTCCACATTTCCACTGCGCATGCGCGTCCCCCCCCTCTCTCTCCTCTCCTCTCCTACACTCCCCCCTCTCGCCTCGCGACGCCGACGCAGGCAGCGTCTGCTAGCGAGTTTCTTGGTTGAAAAAACCGACTGCTCGCGCTGCACAACCGTTCACTGGCCACCCCGTATATATGGCAATGGATCTTGACCTCCAAGGTGGTGCCGGTGGGAGATTTCTCCTGTGCGTTGTTGAACAATAAAAATTCGCAGCGTGCGCGTTAACTAAAAGCGGAGTGCGGGTCTCTGTGTCCAGTCGGAGTCTTCTGTCTCTCATTGCCCATTAGCAGCGATTGGCATGTTCCAGTAGGAAACACCGCTCGATCACTGCGTGCTTTGCGCCTCCCCAGTTTTCTGTCCTGCGCAACGCTGCGATGAGCACCAGCGTGAACGCCACCGCCAATGTAAGCGTTAGCGCCCGCTGCTTCACATCTACACATGGTTCCCTTTAGCGGGAGATGGTGTAATTTTTTAAATTTTTTATCGCGAGTCGCAGCGAGACGCCAGACTAATCTTCCTCCGTTCGCATGCGTTAGTATTTTCTCGTGCTTTGTGCATCGTGCAAACGCCATAGCGTTCTGGCGCTTAAATTGACGGGCCCTTTGTAAATTCGAAAGTGTATTCCGTGAACGCCTGTGTCCATTGAGACGGCGTCGGTCAGAATGATTGCAAACGCTGGGCACAGCGAAGCTACGCAAGCAATGAGCGAGCGCTGTAGAGTCTGACGCGACCGGCGTCCGGTTGCGCATCCCGGCGGCCACCTGGCTCCGTGCCAGAGCTCGGATGGACGGGACGGACGGACGGACGGACGGACAGACAGACAGACAGACAGACAGACAGACGGACGGACGGACGGACCGACGGACGGATGGACAGACGGGCGGATGGACAGACGGACGGACGGACGGACACCGGACGGACAGACGGACGGACAGACAGATGGACGGACGGGCGGACACCGGAAGGACGGACACCGGACGGGCGGACGGAGAGACGGACAGATGGACGGACGGACGGACGGACGGACGGACACCGGACGGACGGACACCGGACGCCGGACGGACACCGGACGGACGTGAGCATGAGACATTAAAGGCTTTCGCCTTAAAACCGACTGCTCGCGCTGCACAACCGTTCACTGGCCACCCCGTATATATAGGCACCCGACACTGACCAGAGGGCGCGGTGGAACTCTTGTGGGACGCCTGAAAATTGACGGCACCGACCGCCAGGGATACCAAGAAAATGAAACGCTCGCTGAACACATCGACGCGCTCAAGTGTCTCCCTTTTGGGAACGTTTTCAACGAACGCTTCCTGAGTGCGTCCGTAATCAATCGTGACCGCCCTCCCCCACATAAAAAAAGTGCGCACGTGCCTTGGCGAGTCCGTTTTTGCTGCGTCTACTCGCTAGGCTATGTAGTGGCGTAGTGGCGCGCCTTTTTTTTGCTGCGCCTACTCGCTAGGCTGTGTGTTCTGGCGCTACCGTCGGATCTCGTAAACTGCATTGCCGGGTGCCTATGGCACTGAATCTTGACCTGCAAGGTGGTGCCGGTGGGAGATTTCTCCTGTGCGTTGTCGAACAATAAAAATTCGCAGCGTGCGCGTTAACTAAAAGCGGACTGCGGGTCTCTGTGTCCCGTCGGAGTCTTCTGTCTCCCATTGCCCATTAGCAGCGATTGGCATGTTCCAGTACGAAACACCGCTCCATCACTGCGTGCTTTGCTCCTCCCCAGTTTTCTCTCCTGCGCAACGCTGTGATGAGCGCCAGCGTCAACGCCGCCGCCAGTGTAAGCGTTAGCGCCCGCTGCTTCGCATTTACACATGGTTCCCTTTAGCGGGAGATGGTGTAATTTTTCCCTCTTGCGTAGTTCGTCCACAGTTTCCGAAGCTGCTAAATACGCGGAAGAATGTCGCCATATTGCCCGCTCCCTCACTACTGGTGATCCGTAGCTCAAGAAACACCATCGCGATGGCACGTTACCTTCAGCACCTTAGGCTCCTGATTTTCTTGTGTGGCTCGTGAATCCTTCCGCCAGCCCTGTACAGTAAACAAAACGTCTTTCGAAGTATAACGGCCTTTACCGCGTGGTAAAACAGACGTTGCCTTGGAATTGCATCCTCCAGTCGCTTGCACCGTTTTCTGATGAATGACGCCGTGGATGCGAGGCAGTGCATATGCGCCGGCTAAAGCTTTACTACGACCTCGCCGTCATAGCCAGACCGTAAGTCACCAGGATTGCTCTTTATCGAAGGCCGAGTAAACGTAGGGAGGATCCGAGCCACTCCGGAAAGTAGTGTGCGCCAAGCTCGGAAAAAAGAAGAAATTTGTGTCTGTGCATCTTGATGCGCGCGCTGGCTCTCCCATTGTCAGTTGAATTGCCACGACTGCTTCTGCTGTTATTCAAACAAGTAATATGCCGAAACGCTATGTTTGATACGGCATAAAATGCGACCAATGCCTTTTTTATTCTACCCGTGGAAAAAAAATATAGCTTCAACGTCAGCCTAGCTAGTGCGAAAACTGGCACCACAGTAAATATTTCCTTCGAGAAGCAGCCACCAAACTCAAAGGGTATGCTTTTGTGTACTGCGAGTGGAATATTTCAGCGCAGAAGCCGGAAACTTGCCACGGCCGCCGTATTTAGGACACCGTATCTGGACAACAACACGGGTCAACTATGTGGTCAAAAAGTTTAGTTGCCCGTGCACTCCACTTTTTCTATTTTTGCTTCAACGTGCTGTACCTTCCTGGCTTTGCCTGACAGCATGTTCACCTTAAAGGCCACTGAAAGAAAATGCCGCGCCCATGTGATGTCGGCTTATTTTGTGGCTGCGCTTTTGAGTTTCAAGCAGCCCTGAGTAAATAAATTGTAGCTGCGGCTGTCGGTCCGTAAAGGGCAGTGATGGTGTATGCGTGGTCATTACCCCTGCTCGGAACGGAATTGCGTTACGGGCATGAGGACTCTGGAACCACGGCGCTTCCTAAAAACAAACATTGTCGGTACAAAACTAACGCTATACACTGTTTCTGGACAGGTATTTAAACAAAAGACAGGAGCTTAGTCTTTGCCTTCCGTGCCCCTCAAATAATGTATCAGCATGGCTTTCGCAGGGCACTAAGGGACTTGACTGAGTAAAAGCCCTACCGTTTAAAATGCCTTAAATATTCTACGCGCTAATTATTGGTAACAAGAAGTTATCTTCTGCGGTAACATTCAGTGCCTGACTCATATACTTCTTAGAAACGGGTTTGTAAGCACATGTCAGAGTAGAATAATAAGACACACTGAAAATATTTCTAGAAATTGAGATATTGTTCACAGCGTCCCTTTATGATCGCAAGAAAACAACGATGTACTTGCCTGAAGTTCTACATACGATGATCACAATCAGTATGGCACGCATAAGCACGTATTTCTCAGCCATTGCTGAAAAAAAACACAATACATGAGAAAACAACATTTCTTGATCATGTAGTTAGAAAGGGTTAATTTGAGCGGCACGCATAGCCTATGTCGAGCTAAACAAGACAGGCAGAGGGAAAGTCCTTTCTAAGGCGCAGAGGTCAGCCTGAGCTGGTCCGCTCAAGTCTGCTACTGTAAAAACGTAAGTGCAATAGCATATGTCGCAAGTAGTGGCTGAAATGATTTACCTTTTATAAACAAATAATCAAAGGGGCCACACAGACGTGGCTTGTCTTTATCTACAGCGAGCAAACGACAGAAACACACGCTATTCTGTCAATAATAGCAACTGTGCATTTCAAGTAGAACAAAATTATGGCGTGGTGTTATGATCGCACTCGTGTCCGATCATATTACCACGTTAGAGACCCGAGCAATGCCTGGTACATTTCGTCTTGCTTTTGCTCCTTTTAGAATTTTCCCGCTGTCTCGAAGGCCAAAATAGGGCGACAATTACATTTAGGAAACTTGGGCTGTACAAAAGAAAAATATCGGCATAAAAATACCACGATTCATGCTTTTTTAAACAATATCCCTGAACACTTGCATTTATTTACGTAGTGGTAAGTGGCGCGACATAGCGAGGGGTCTCTAAAGCATTGTAATTCGTCACGAGCCTCCGAGAGTGTTAAATCGTATAAAATGCCAGTATACTTGCTTTAACGAGACCCACAATAGAGTCGTTGCAGTAGCCAGTTTAAATGAATTACTTTGTATCGCATAGCATATTTACAAGAGAAGTAAAAATTGCTTGTGCCACTGACTAGGACAATTTTAAATAGCCTCAGTAAGAACAAGGTACTTACACTGGTAATGATACAGGGTACTGTCCTGATGTGCTGATACAAGGTGGATTTTAAACGACGATGCGCTTAAATATGATTACTAACGCAACGTCACCTACATGACTTTATCTAAGAGAAACACGGAAATGACGAAATCTGTCAAGAGCTGCGAAAATGCGAGACCACTCAAAGCGATTCAAGAAACAGATTCAGAGCTAAAAAATTTGTTTGAAGTATCTTGCTGTTTTCGGGCAACAAGCAGAGCGACCTGGGAGATATGAAGAGATGTATTTGGAGGACATCCGTTTATGAATAAGCAGAACGAAGCTTCTTGGCACATATGGAATAAGCGACAACATCTCAATGCAGCATTTTTTTTGGGCTCGCATATCAGAATATGAATGACATAACGAAATGAGGTTACACACTTACCATGCAATGTGCGACATTCGCTCGCATAATGCCAACACTGCTTGACCAAATATTAGTGTTGGGTTATAATGCCTAGTGTTGGTAGGCCTCTGAGTAGCTAGTTTTAAGTAAGTGCAGGTTGGTGTTGGTTGATATTGGCTAGTGCTTTCTAGTGTTAGTTACGACTGGCTGACATTGTATTAGTGCAGGGATAGTTCGGGTTAACTGCCAGTGTTGAGTAGAGATGGATAATGCAGGTTAGCACTAGGTAATATTGGTTAGCTGCCAGCGAGTGAAGGTGAAATAAACTTTATTTGGTCCTGGAGAACCCCGATGAGACACCCCCCGAAGGGGTGTCCGCCGCAGTGCCGCCAAATATTGCCTACAGATGGCGAATGCTGGCTTAAGTCCTGTTTTGTTGACCTTTTGTTCTGCGAAATGAAATGGACATCGGCGCTCGAAAGCGAGTGTCGACCTTATGTAGGACTAAAATCTACCGTTTCCGCATGTAACAGTACACATTTCTGTTAGTCACGCGTAACGCCCGCAAGTACTCGAGTTAGACTAAAAGGTCGATCCTCCTCATAACGCTTGGCTCAAAATCAAACAAAGCGGCTTGGCTAGCTCCTCGCTGATTGCTTCGCAAAGTCTGTTGCCACAGCGCGTGGGGCCTGGCGGAATATTTCTACACAATCATGCCCCTACATGCCTTTAAATAGGGGTGATAGCAGGCGAACAGGAAGGCACAACTAAAATATATGCATATTCTGAATCTTCGAGAAGTTCGAACGCCACAGCTTCTAAAGGCACTTGCAAAAATAAAAAAAACATAACAAGCTGACCGAATAATGGTGAGAAGTATGCTTATTAGTTGGAATAGCTTCGACGTGCAATACCTTTACATTTGCATTTGCATACATGACAACCCGAGGGAGTCATATTGCGCATGCGTTAGAAATTTCATCCTACTATTCGTGCTTTATAGACATGAGGTAACACTTACGTAAGGGATTTTCCAAGGCTCTAGCTATTCGTAAAATGAGCTCGAGCACTGTACTGCTCCCTATAAAGAGAGCATCTAGCAGCAGCTCGTTCGTGTACATGAAATAACAATGCTACTAAAATCATTTTGTTTGTTGTGTTATTTTACGAGTATTTGAACTATTTCTTTTGTTCCCTATAAAGAGAGCATCTAGCAGTAGCACGTTCGTGTACATGAAATAACAATGCCACTAAAATCATTTTGTTCATTGTATCATTTCACGAGTAGTTGAACTATTTCTTTTGTTCTGGCCCACTGGGAAAGCTGACCCATTGGGAAGTGAAAGCGAGATATGACACCCGTTCGGCCAAGCACGTGTTGTGATGTCACAGGGAGGCAAGACAGAAGGTAATTTTTCTTGCTTATCGGGACGCATGTAGGTAGAAGCGGCCGCCGCTTAGGAGCCAACAGTGGACTAATATTCTACAGAATATGTCAGATACACGAACAAAGACCTTCCAGGCCCTCGAGGCCTTCGAAGGTATAAATCAGTGATTCCTCTAGGAGAAACCAAAGACAAAACACGTGTATGTGAATTTGACGTAGTTGCATTTCGCACGTTCGGTTACGGGGAACATCCATATGATTAAAAGAAAGGCAACTACTATTGTTGTGTCACATGAATAAGCTTGAATATTGAATGGGCGTTTCTTCTTGTGTAGAACCGCTCTGACTGTGCTGCAGTTTGTGTAGTTTCGAAATTGTACTGTAGCAAGGTGAATCATTAATGCTTGTTCTTTATATTATTAAATAAGTAGGTAGCGGCGATGTCGGGAATAATATTCTATTTCAAATTTAGTACTGAGAAAAGCTGCGAAATTAAAGCTATGCGTCTTAGAATTTCTGGTAATGTCGCTTTCTACAGAGAGTGATATTTATACATGTAACTCAACATCAACTCGCCCATCAGCAAGTTTTATCAAACGCATGGTTCGAAACGTAGCTACGAGATCTGGTTGTGCTAGTAGTATCAAGCGCCATGCGTGTTAAGAGTATCGCTGCTACTTACTGAATGCAGTATAAGTAGCAACAATTCGACGCTTCGCAATCCTCTGGGATTTATCATTGAGATTTATTACGTGTATATTTTCCGGCTGAATTGGCGCTGATTGTCAGTAAAATTTTCATAGCGAGTCCGTAATACGCAAATATATTCGTAAGAGGCTCAGAGAATACTCAGGAGACGAAATAGAGTTTTCAATACAAGATTAACAAGTGGACACCCCCCAAAAAAAGAATGTTACTTCATATTTTTTCATATTCCTTATAGTCATACCATAGGATAACTATTCTCTTACCATTACAATGCGAATGTCGTGTTTTGCAGACTTCACAAGGTTTGCACCATTATATTTGCATCTGATTCTATGTGATTTGCAATAGGTGCGGGAGACAAGCCATGGAAGCCTGAAACTTTTGTTTCACTGTACACATCGAGTGACGCAATCCTTTGTGCCATGCTACAGAGCGCAGTTACGCGTATTTTAACGCAATTGTGCACCATATTTATTTATAATCATCCTAGCGGGCAAATATTGCTTAAAGTTGATCATCAAAATGCTGAAGTAGCAGTAAACTGACGGGATTCTAACCGGTGGTTTAGAAATAGAACGTAAAACATGAGATGCCTCAATTTTTTTTAGCATAGTTTTGTTCAATCAGCATAGTTTCACTCATTCAGCCTGGGGGGTAGAAACCCCTGTGGCAGCGTGGCTTGGTGAGTGGGGGAAGCACTGGTGTAGTCTCGTTGTGGTTCAGTGCTTGTGTGGCGTGTGGGGTGGAAGTGCCCCTTTTGTAACCCGCTGCGGACGCCCATGCCCGTTTGCACACACACACACACACACACACACACACACACACACACACACACACACACACACACACACACACACACACACACACACACACACACACACACACACACACACACACACACACACACACACACACACACGCACGCACGCACGCACGCACGCACGCACGCACGCACGCACGCACACACACACACACACACACACACACACACACGCACGCACGCACGCACGCACGCACGCACGCACGCACGCACGCACACACACACACACACACACGCACACACACACACGCACACATCATATATGTATATATATATATATATATATATAGTTCAAAAATATATCAAGCACGTAGGAAAAATTGTTCTGGGAAGGACTGACGTTCCGGCCTTGGCACCGGCCTTCGCCGGACTCCGACGAAGGCCGGTCCCGCGGCCGAAACGTCAGTCCTTCCCAGAACAATTTTTCCTACGTGCTTGATATATTTTTTGAACTTTTACTTCCGGGTCTCAGGTTAACACTTTATTGTCTATATATATATATATATATATATATATATAACAGAGTACAACAAGCGCATACGTACTCACATAGGCTGCCCAATAGAGGATTGCCGGGCATTCGACACCACGACGGATAGACGTGAAAGCTGACGCTATGTTACTACTCCAATTTTTCCCACGCGTATCGAGCCGTTTACATTGATATTCTCTGTACTTTAGCGCGGCGGGGCTGCAAGAGCACCCCCTGTACCACCGCACGCTGTTTGTGCTTTCAGATTACCGCTATACGTGGAGAAGCGATAAAGATATTGTAGCTGATTTTAACAGTGAAGCTGTTATTCGCCGCGAGATCAGCATATGGGAGGCAGCACTGTCACTCTGTAGTGAGGATAGGCGATCGGCGGCGCGTATACAAACGCACACAGCGGCGCTTCGTTGTGAGCGGTTTGAACCGATTGTCGGCGAACAAAATGCGTCGACTGCACCTTACTGGTAATATTTACGCTCCTCTTTGCTATACTTCTATGTATGTGCGAAGCCTATACAGCTGTACTATTACATTACATTACTAGTGAGTGAAGCGCTATCTGCAAATCAAAGGGATGCTTTCCCTGGGTGACAGTTTGCGCGCTTTCGCTCCATATCACGTTTTTTGTTGTTTTATTTGTACGTGTTTAGCTTAGGGTTCTGCCTACTACGTACTGCTGTGGTGCGACAAAAAGTACTTGATTATTTGCTTCTAGCTCATCTGCAAAAAAAAAAAAAAAAGAAAAAATTGAAAGACAGATGAGTTCAGTAGAGCTCTTTGCACGAATACATTTTTTTCTTATTCAGTTCTCAAGGAAACGTAGGGTACTTCATAAGTTTCGTCAGGAAAGCTGCGTGGCTGACAGCGCTATCGCGCTATAGGGACGTTTAAGAAGTATGCACTTGTTCTCGCTCCAGTAACATTATAAAATAGTAACTGTTCAGCACAGAGCTTTCATCGATTGATTACGTGCATGGCAGTGATGCAACAAAAGTACGGTTATTTTATGGCATAAGTATACCTTTTTTTTCAAACAGATAATGACCGCTGCCTTCCGTGAATGTACAACAGCGCCACACAAGCGCTCATGATAATGTAAAAAATGATGAGATTTTGCGTGAAATTTACATTTAAGACACGCCGTTTGTATTAATTTCGAACATATGGGATATTAAAAGCGTACTTAAATCAAAGAACACGGGTGTTTCCGCGTGAATTTCACCCCAATTTAAAATTGCTCACCGGAACTGCGTTTTACCACTTCCGCGTCATTTCATTTTTTTTTACTGGACAGTTTAATTACCATAGTGTCAGACTTTACATCGTAGAAATATTTGACCGTAGTGGGACCATGACCATTTAAGCACAACTAAAGCTCACTGCATAACCGTCAAACTAGAGTGCCGCAGTTATACATCTAACAACAACGCGAAAGTGCATGGCATAAAGCCTCGTTTTTGTCTACCACTGAGTCAGTAAAACGTTGCATACACGCACTATTTGGTACTTATTTGGAAGTACTCTCTTATTCCCCTCTCCCCACGTGTAGGGTAGCAAAGTGGACGTCGTCTAGTTAACCTCCCTACCTTTCCTATATTCATTCTCTCTCTCTCTCTTTCTCTTAGTACTTTTTAAGCTTGGGACAATGCCAAGTGGACTTTACGATGTGCTTCAACGAGAAAGCGGCACCCACACTGAAATGATTCTGTCGAACGGAGGTTACGACGACAATACACAGCATTCTCGAAAGTTGCACTCACTGATATTATTACAGTCCATATATGTAGTCGAGCAAGGCGAAATGCTTCTGCACATCGTGTTAAGCACACATACAAGCAGTTAAACCCACGCTAACATAACGGACCAAGCCACCCTTCGAGGGCTCACACGAGGTACGCGCACATGCAAACCCGACGTGGCTAGCAAACAACGCGGGCAGCAATCCACACTAGGCGTGCTTCAGCCAAAAGCAGCCAGGCGGTGACTCGCCGCCAATAGTCGGCCGTAAAATGTACATGGTCACCAGAAAAGTATAATCGCAATGAACGGGTATATGCCCCAGAAATTGGGCAAATCCCACAACTCAACACTGTGTGTGCGCTGCGAGATGCCGTAATGATCTACCATCTAGCCCAGAAGTACATTTTAAAATGACCGCTTGTTCACTAAAAATGAAGAAGGCAACAGTTAGCCCAAGAAATGCCTGCTAAGCGAAAGTGGCGAGCCGAAGATGCCGAATACGTGCAACGAAAGAAATATAGATAAAGAGATAAATTCTCGGGGAAAATTTTCCTTTGCGAGGCGAGACTCGAACCCGCTCACATACCATACGAAGGCGAGCGGCTGGAAGAGTACAGCATAACCTTGTATAGTACAGCGCAGCAAGGGGGTGGGAAAGGCAAGAAAGGGAGGGCAGGACGGCTGTGAGGTCGAGGAGGAGGGAAAGGAGGAGAAAGTAAAGCTTACCACAGAAAGAAAGAAAGAGAATGAGAGAAACAGAAAATGAAAGGCAGGAAGAAAAAGATGGAGAGAAAGAAAGAATCAAGGAAAGACAGAGAAACATATAGAGAGCGAGAGAAAGAGAGGGAGGAAACGAGAAAGACATAGCGAGAAAGAAATGGAATATAGAGGAAGAAGGATACAAAGAACGAGAAAGGACTGGAGAGAGAGAGAGTGAGAAAGAAATAGGGAGGTGACGGCGAGAAAGAGGTGAACGCCACCAGCTGCGCTGCAGACTCAGTCTTCGCACCACTATTGCGAAGCTGTCATACTTTTCTGTCTTGCCTCCTTCTTTATGAGGCATACGCATGCTCGCATTCACCCGAAATGTTATAACATGGCGCTGCTAAGTGCGTGTCTGAGCATCGCATCATGTTGAGTTGCTAGAGGCCATGTCGAGGTTTTTGCGATTTGCGTAAAAAATGTAGTAATAATTCACTTTTCAAAACCAACGCTTGGTTTTAACAACGAAGCTCTTTAGGAAATTGTTTGTTGTATCTTACGTCATGCAACCATCATCATTATAAACTGGTATGTGCCACTAAAATTGGTTAAATCCCACTACTCACCACTGGTCCTCTAAAAATGAAGAAGGCGACAGTTAGCCCAACAAATGGCTGCGAAGCAACTCGCGCTTCACCATACGCAGCCACGGGTCACCCGAAGAAAAACCGCACTCCCCAGGAAGAAGTCGCGATCCGAGAAGCGAGGCCCGCGTCTGTGCCCGAACGTCAGCGGTAGCGCCGAGAAGATTCGTAGTATAAGACCAGGCAATCGGAAGAGAAGAGACTGTGGTGGCCACAAAACCCGAATACAGGTAACGCAAACGTGCGGCAATGCTGCTCATGTGCGTTCCCTGTGGCAAGATCCAGCCCGCTGAGAAGCGGAGCTAGCCCGCGCCTCTACCGGTGGTGCCGACGCCACCATCCTCAGTGTTCGCAGTCGTTTTCAAAGACGAGTACCGCGGGTGCCACGATAAGACGAGTACCCCGATAACGTAAACATGGAGACCAAACCTGCTGCAAGCTCGCTACAGGCAAGTGCAAGCCAAGTTCAACCTCGTTACACTTCAGTTCAAGTCAACTTCAACCTCGATATATCTAAGTTCTGCCTAGATACCGCAATAAATAAGCATGAGACCGATAAGCTTCGCTGTGTGTCGAGCTTTGCGCGGCTTAGTGCGGGCTTTCGGCCAATTTTTAACAGCGGTAATATTTCAGCTGGGCGTAATGCGTCCTCTGAATTCGAAATACCCCTCGCCTAGTGGGGACATCGCTGCACGTCGCCATGGCAACAGGCCCAGCTGGTGTGACGTCACGTACCACCGCTGAGGCGCGCCTAGCGATGCAACACTCGCACTCGCTCTCACCGGTGACGTCACTACACATCACGTGATTTACTCCGCCGAATAATACTCGTGTCACCGCGCCAAAAAGTGTGGGAGCGGGTGTCGTTGCGATTGGTTGCGGACTGGTTGTGCGCCCACTATGCATCTAATGATCGTGACTTCGTCGCATGTGTAAAAGCTGGTGCTCTGCCTCCGTGCCGTGGATTGAAGCTTGGAATCCCCATGGGTACACCCAAAAAACTACGCACTTCTGAGGAAGAAGCTGCGCAAAGAGAACGGCGTCTCCAAGCCATGTCGCTTAGCAATCGTCGATGGAGAGTGAATCCGGAATACTGGACTAATGAGGAAGCAAAACAACGTCGATGAGCCGAGAATGACCGCGGGTATCTGACACGAAGAAAAAAAAAACGCCAGGCCTGCGCGGAACTCGCAGCACAGCCACAGCGAAAGCTGGGAGAGCGGCCTTTCTAGAGCCTTTTTTAAACATTCTTGGGGTAACTACAACAACCGCACTTGCATGGTACCCACTACGCCATAAATCATCATAATTTTTGTGTAGTGGGGAAGCGTCTACAATGCCATTATTCGTCATTCTTCAGAAAAGCGCGGTACCCGCTACACTCTTGTAACGCATTATGTGCACTTTGTTGATGCTGTGGCTGACGAAGATGAAGAATTTTGCCTGAGGCTTTTGTAATGGGTTGGAGCATTGAACGACCCTCTCGATGCGCAATTTGATTTGTGTGACGCTTGGTTCTTATTTTACTGTTCTAAAACGCTTAACAACACTCGTTAACGTGTGCATGCGGACTTGGCTGGTCGCCCTTACCGTGTTCAAGACTTCAGAGATGCTCTTCGGAACATCATCGACCTAAAGGAAATCAGCTCGCTAGGTCAATTCCAAATGTCGCATGTGTGGATGGTAACGTGCAAGTCAACAATGACGAAAACGAAGTTAGTCACACGAGGGGAATTTCTCGTAAAGGGCCGTCGATGCCTTGTGATTGACCCGGAGCCCACAGAAGTAAAGATGAAGCTCCTGTGGCTTCCTGAACACTTAGAAGACACCTACGTTCGAGATGCACTGCATGTCTTCGGGATGATCAAGTCAATATCAACAGAAAGCTGGAAAGTGGCGGACATGGAGCAAATGCGGACTCGCAATCGTGATGTTGTATTGTCCCTTGCCGATGGAGTCCGAGTGGGTGACATTCCACATCTCTTGACAGTCTGCGGAGTTCAAAGTCTTGTTCTCATTCCTGGCCGGCCACCACTTTGTCTTCGCTGTAATAAGGTAGGGCACATTCGTCGAAACTGCAGGACTCCTCGCTGCGACGACTGTCGGCGCTTTTGGTCATTCTGCTGAGGAATGTGTCATGACTTATGCCAGCAAACTACGACAACGCACGCAGCAACCAGATGAGAACTTGCAAGAGCATATCATGGATGCCACAGAAGTTCTCGACGCGACAGGGGACACTTCGTCAAGCACAGATGCTACAGGCTTAAGCAGAATGCCTACCGAAGACAAAAAGAGAACAACAGTCGATGCGTCGGAGGAAACTGCGGTAAACGAAGAACCGAGTGAACCATGCAAGCAGTTGAAGCAAAATTGTCCTGACCAGTCTGTTAAGGAACAGGCCGTACCTTCTGACATGTCCAGTGAAGAAACATCAGATAAGAGCGCCTCAGTTCCGCAGCAGCCTTTTCATCCTGCTACGGTGACAGAAGACGACATGCATGTTTCTGTGGATGCGACAATTCCCAAGCGACGCGCGACGTACAGCTCGGATTCAAGCAAGGAGAGCGACACAACGAGTGTGAATCGGAAGGTGCGTCGTCGCCGAACGTCGAAACACAGCGGAAATTGTCGGCGGTCACGATCTAGGAGGCCTGGTGGGGGGTTCAAGAGAAGCCTCACCGTTGGCGGCGACCTATAGAAGTGATAACAAGGGACAGTAAGCATACTGTTGGTAGCCATCATGGCGCAGTCCGAGCGACTTATCTTTGCAACATTGAATGTTCGTGACCTTAGGTCTTTCCAGAAACAGGCGCAGCTCCGCAGGCTTTTTACAAGAAAATGCCTCGACTTTGTCGCCATCCAGGAGACAAAGATCGAGAGTGACGAAGACACTGAGAAGGCCCTACGGCCCTTTCTGTCTGACTATAACGTTTGCGTTTCACATGCAAAAGGTCTGTCTGCGGGCTGCTGGTTGTTTCTGAGAAAGAGTCTACCCTGTTCAGCAATTAGTACTAATGTTGACAGCGAAGGCAGGTACATATGCTGCGATTTTGTGTTGCATGGAGTGCCGTGGAGGATTATCAATTTGTATGCATTTAATGAGATTTCAAAAAGGGTTCAGTTATTTGAAGATATGTCCAGTCTAATTAACTGTGAATATTTAACTGTACTAATGGGCGACTTTAACTGTGTATGCGATCCTAGTGATCGCAGCAATCCTAATAGTCACCGAGACAGGAGTGGTGAAGTTTTAAGTGGTATCGTAGATAATGCAGGGCTCATTGACATCGGTACATTCGGTCAAGTAACTGCGTATACTCGACTTCAGGGAAGCTCTTCTGCTCGCCTTGATCGAATTTACGTATCTTCATCACTCCTACCTCGAGAACTTTCGTGCAGCACTGAGCCAGTTTCATTTTCGGATCACTGTATGGTTATCGCAAAAATTGGTGCAAGCCGCCGAAGTCACTTCCGACCACAATGGGCACTTTGGAAGATGAACTCAGACCTCATAAGCGATCAGGAATTCAATAATAGAGTTAAAGAGGCAGTGAGAAATTCCTTTTTCTAAAGGATTGCATGTGTTCGCTGCTTGGGAGCTTTTTAAGCAAGAGGTTCGTGCACTAGCCATAGAGATTGGATCTGTCAAATCGTACTATCGAAAGAATGAGGAGAAGAGATTATTGAGAAGCCTCTGTAAGCTTTACGAGATTGAATGCGAAAAACCAGGCGCATACATTAATGAGATTGAAGGCATTAAGTGCCAGCTACAAAATTATGATGCTGCTCGCTACAGAGGTGCGCGTATTCGATCTCGGAACAGGACTTTGAATTCTGAGCAACCGACGCGTCAAGCTTTACTTGATGAGCGGCGCCACGCACTGTCCAAGTTTATTCCAGATCTGCGTTCTAACGGTGCTCTTCTAACGGATACAACTGACATTATCTTGCAATTCGAAAGGTACTACAAAATGTTGTTTAGTGCTCTTCCTGATGACCATGGTGGCGAACGCAAAGCAAATTTTGTTTCTCTGCTAAGCCCATTGAACGAAGATGACTGCGCGATCATTAGTAGTCCTATAACGTTAGAGGAAGCTAAGCAGGCCATTGATCAACTACCTTTGTTGAAAACACTTGGCCCTGATGGGATTCCTGCTGAATTTTATAAATCATTCAAAACAACTCTGAGTTCAATTCTGTTGGATATATTTAGGAAAAGTTACATCAAGACTCTCCCGCAGTCCTTTTGCAAAAGGCATACTGTTCTGCTTCCGAAAAGTTCAGAAAAGGAAAAACTTCGTTCCGTTGAAGGCTACAGGCCAATAGCGTTGTCAAATGTTGACTACAAAATTTTTGCTAAAATATTATCAAATCGGTTACAGTTTGTGATGTCAATACTTATTGGTTCTCACCACACATGTGGAATTAGGGGTCGCTCCATACAAACAAATATACACATCGCTCGAACACTTCTTCAGTATTGCTACAGTTGTCAAGGACAGCTTGCTATGCTACAGGTAGACCTTGCCAAAGCTTTTGACCGTGTCAGTCATTCCTTTCTGTTTTCCCTTCTGGAACATGCAAATGTTGGCTCTGTGTTGCTGGAAGGCGTTAAACTTCGTTACAATGACTGCTCGACTCGTGTAATTATTAATGGACACCTGTCAAAGCCGGTATCTATTTGCTCTTCTGTGAAGTAAGGCTGCCCAATGTCCCCCATTGCTGTTTTGCACTTTATCTTGAACCGCCATGCCTGAGCACAATACGATCCAATAGTATTCGCGGCTTCGGTATATTAGGCAATGAAGTTAAGGTATTGGCTTATGTAGACGACGTAAGCTTTCTTTTGCTCTGACAAACGAAGTGTTGAGAATTTGGTATCTACAATAAGTGAATTCGGCATTGTATCAGGTGCTCGTTTAAACTCATCTAAAAGTTTAGGATTATGGTTTGGATCATGGGGTAGTACGCCGGAGAAGTTCGCAGGAATTAATTGGACTCGTACTCCACCAAAGTACCTTGGTGTGCTGTTAGATGCCTACAGATTCAGTGCACGTTACTGGAAAGAACGCGTTTCTAAGCTTGAACGACAGGCCCAAACTTTTGTTCCACACCGCCTTTCCATCTTTGGGAGAGCTGAAGCTTGCAATACATTTTTAGCTACAAAGCTTTACTATGTATTGCAACTTATTCATTGCGCTCGGTCCTACATACAACGCTTTCATCCGACATTCGCAACTTTCGTGTGGTCTTCCACTTTTGAACCAATGAGACAGCACAACCTATTCAGGCCAGTAAAGGAGGGAGGGGCTGGGATTAGTTCATTTATACCTGTGGCAAATAGTTTCAAGGTTCTACTTTTTTTCGCGACAGTACCCATTCCATTATTCGATCGTTCATGCAGATTACATTTGTTAATGCCTTACCCGACTTGATTGTTTCTTCAGATTTCTCTATACGCCCGTGTTAGTGGGGATTCATGCAGGAAGTTCTCATCGCTGTTCGATTCCTCAAGGTCCGGTTTTCCATAGAATACTTATACACAGTATCACGCAGGAGGCTCTACAAGGACTTGTTATCCATGCTTTTCCCACCTCCGCTTTACCGCTCAGTATATTCCGACCTTCCAGGACATGATGTTCTAAAACGAGTTCGGAAAATGTATATCTCTCCTGATACAAAAACCTTCTTTTACAAACTCCATACTGATACACTGCCGGTGAAAACATGGTTGCAGAAGAAAGGTATCTTTGTTTCTTCAGTTAACTGCCGTCTCTGCGATGTACCAGAGACAACAGAACACTGTTTTATTAGCTGCAAAGATGCCATTTTGTTTTGGGACATCCTTCAAAGAACTGTTAAAAATATTTTAACATTAATTCACATACGATGCGTTACCTTCTTCCAACGTCTCTTGATGAAGTGCCCTTTGACATGTTTTTTCCTTATGGGACTGCACAGTCTGTGCAAGACCGTAATGCAGAACCGATCACTGCTTCAAGTATGTATTTCATGCGTATGGCTCTCCATCTAAAGGACATTTACGAAGAACTAGACATCATACCAGACCGGCACCCCATCTTGATGAGGTGCTCATCCTTACCAGCCTCCCTGTGTGACAAGCTTTGAAGAACTTTTCTTGTTTCTCTGGACTTGCACAGTATATCTATGTAAGCTTATGAATGCTTGTGCAGTGCTTGTGCGATTATTGTCGCTGGGTTAATGCATCACTACATCATAACGTTGGCGATAATTTCAAATACGCATAATAAATACCATGAAAAAAAGTGGCGTAGCTCAGTGGTAGAGTGCTGGGCTGCCACGCAGAAGACCCGGGAGGTTCGATTCCCATTAGGTCATCTGTGTATTTCTTATTTATTTAGTTTTTTTCTTATTTCGTGCGATATTGGTTACGGACACCGGCGGCGGCGGTGGCGGCGGCGGACAACTACGGCACAGAAACGACCCTTGTTGTGATCTCATAACAGCTTTCGCTGTAAATCAGCCGCGGGGATACAGGCGGGACAAGTGGGAATTCACTTACATGTTACATTGTGTAGCTTATGTAGCACGAATATTGTAATATGAACCTTAAAGCTTTACATGATTGCCGAACTGAGCAAAAATTTATGAAACCTAACCTAGCCAAATTGTAGCAAAGCCATCGAATAACAGAAAACGCTGCTCCTCTGTGCCGTTAGCCTTGCAACAGCAACGCCATGCAAAGCTAGCCGCGGCCTTTTTACAGCGAAAGCTGTTATGAGATCACAACAAGGGTTGTTTTTGCGCCGTAGTTGTCCGCCACCGCCGCCGCCGGTGTCCGCAACCAATATCGCACGAAATAAGAAAAAAACTAAAAAATAAAAATCACCGATGACAGATTGGGAATCGAACCCGGAACCTCTGCGTGGGAGCCCAGCACTCTACCACTGAGCTACGCCACTGCTTGAAACTGCGGTGCAAACTGATCCTATGCAGGCTTCATGTCGGGTAAGAAATCGCGCTAACGTGTGTTGTAATGCGTTTTAGAACAGTAAAGTAACAACCGGGCGTCACACAATGTGAATTGCCTAACGAGTGGGTCGTTCAATGCTCCAACCCATGACAAAAGCCTGAGGCATAATTCTTCATCGTCGTCAGCCACAGAAGCAACAAAGTGCACATAATGCGTTACAAGTGTGTAGCGGGTACCGCGCTTTTCCGAAGAATGAAGAATATTGGTATAGTAGACGCTTCCCCACTACACAAAAATTATGATGATTTATGGCGTAGTGGGTACCATGTAAGTGCACTTGTAGTAGTTGCCCCAAGAGTGTTTAAAAAGGGCTCTAGAAAGGCCGCCCCTTCCAGCTTTCGCTGTGACTGTGCTGCGCGTTCCGCGCAGGCCTGGCGGTTTTTTCTGCCAGTTTGTTGTTTCTCGAACACGAAAGAACGTACTTAAGACCTAAAAATCAGGAGAGTGGCAACTATATCTACATGCTCGCTAATTTAAATGGCTTCATGTTAACGTTAATCTGGCAACTTTACTGGCTTTGTAGCTCCGATCTCACAAAATTAATGCAACATGTTTTTACAGATTAAGTTAGGACACGCGCTTGGCTTTAATTCTACGGAGTGTAAAAGAAAATCGAAAGTAGCCTTTTTGTTCTTTGATTTTCAAAATATTGCATGGTTAGATACATGGCCTTACGCAAATATTTTTGGTTGGCGTCAGAGATTATACTTTAGAATAATATTTGTGACACTTATTAATCTAACGTGGGGAAACATTCTGAAACATTTTGAGAATTCTATCGCTCCGCTTGTATAGAAAATTCTGAACTTAGAGAACTATTGAAGAATGCAACATATTCGCAATTGTTTCTTAGGATAAGAGTCCCATGACTGCAAGATAACGCCTTTTCGTAAAGTCACGCTAATCATGGTATGCCAAGAAAAAATATGAGACCAATAGGTAGACTAGTTCTTTGATGTAGGCTCTCGTGAAAATCTCATTTTCGCGCAAATCGCAAAAAGCGGTTCTGGTTCAGCGGAGACCTCCGAATTTTACAGCAGAGCTGTTATGCTCGAGGTTTACCGAGTGTCGTAGATAGAAAATTATAACCATCATGAACCGGCATGCACTCAATTGACGCCCTAGCACTGTGTACAGATGCTTAACAAGAGAAGCTGAAACCGGCGGCCCCTAATAGTCATGTATAGGGTAGTATTCAATAGCGAAGAGCTGTAAAAATAGAGCTAAAAGCTTAGCCGAGCAAGAATCAGCTGGGATTCCAACAGCTCCTCTGTGATCCCGCCTGCGTGACTTTATGCAAGCTGCGCAAGTTTTATTGCGATAGCAATTATATGGAGAGTCTCGACGGGTTTTTGCCGTCGCCGTTGCCGTCGCCGTCGCCTTCATTTGCGTATAAAGTCCAAATTGATAGATCCCCCAGCGCACCGTACGTTCTACCCGCAGGTAACAGCGCGGGAGCGGCGGCGACAAACGCGGCTGAAGCGGACATCAAACGAGCCGGCCCATCTCCGTCGCTCCGAGGCGTATGCGATAAGATCCCCCCGGCTGTTCGACCAGCCGGGGAAGACTCAAGAAGAGAAGAAACGCCCGCCCATCGTTAACAAGCGCGGAAAAACGCGAGGGGAGGGAGGGGGGTCCCTCATGCAGCCACTGCGACCTTTGGTTTTACAGGCGTGGTCGTCGTTGGCGCACGCGTTATCTCGCAATCTCAGCAGCCGACAGCGGGCGGCTGGCTCCTATGTGCTCCGCTCTCAACGTGAGGAAATTGTGCGAACAGTGTCCGTGGAGCGGCCGTATGCTCTTAAACCAGCATTTTGTAGAATTGCGTGAGATCAGATCCAAAAAAGTTAGCTGCCACCCTCACTTCAAATAACATTATAATTTGTTGCTATCGCATTCATTGCTTCACCCTTGCGGTGAAACTGTGACTTTTGTTTTAGGGTCGAAGCACCTTAGAGTCTCAGCGTGCCCGTCCGTCGTCTCTGTCGTGATGGTCGATTTAAGAGAGAGACCACGTCCTCTCTCCAAAAGATATATGGCTCTCTCTCGCCCCTGCCGCTTTTTTACCCCGCCTCAGCTCTCGCCACGTGGCCAAAAAAGGAGCGAACGGCGCTAAGGAGACTTCATGTCCGCGCCTCCGTACCTTCGTAAACGGCGCGCGTTGACAATGGAAACGCTCCCTGGCCCGCGAGAGACTACGCGCTGCACAACGTTTCACCGGCCACCCCGTATATAAAGGCACTGTATCTTGACCTGCAAGGTCGTGCCGGTGGCAGATTTCTTTTGTGCGCAGTTGGAAAATATAGATTCGCAGCGGGCGCGTTAACTAAAAGCGGACTGCATCCTTCGCCCCTCCCCAGGTTTCACATTAGTGGAGCTGAAATATCCTTCCCTACATGCTTCGCCTCTCCCAAGTTTCATTGCTCGCGCTCGGCTCGCGCGGTGGGCAGACTCGGCGCGGCGTCTGCGCGGACTCTCTCCGGCGGTGGGCGCGGCTGGTAAGCGACAGCGTGCGATAAGCCAGGCGCGGGGGGTTTCTTTTTGTTTAGATGAAGCCAAATTCTTCCTCGCGAAACTTAAAATAGTGTTGTTTTCCTTGAGACTCAGAGAGCAAGCAACATGTAATTTTTTCCAGCGAAATTAAAGGGGGTCGCCGTACATGCACCAACGTTCTTATCTGAACACGCCCATACACAAGAATGTGCTTAAGAGACATTTTTAGCAAATATAGTTTTATTGAAAGCAGATCTGACATACATGAGTTCTGTTTCGCTAGGTCGCGAACGGCTGGCAACGCGGGATATTCACTGCTTGCCTTGCCGACCAAGGTCTGACATCGCCTATCAGCGCGTACCTTGACGTTTGCGTTTCGGTTTTCCTCCAACAGGAAGATCTGTAAGATTGAACAAACCGTGGTTGTACTTCTTACATCGAAGGAAAGAATTATATGGCACGTAATGAATACTACCGAAGACAGCTTGTTACGATGTTAGCATTCACGAATCCCGTTTTTGCCAATTAAAAATTGTCCCTAAATCTTATGGCATCATCTGCGTGGCCATCATCATCGTTACTTTAATCAGCTAGATGTCGTGTCGTATAACTATTCTGCGAAACAGTTATCAGGAATTATTGAACAAAACATTACGCCGGAGCCAACGCTTCGACGAGTGGACTTGTCTTCAAGGCAGCAAGCAAGTGCTGGAAAAGAGAAGCGTTGACGCAGCAAGCATTGACGCTGTTATTGGACTAGTAGACAGTGGACGACTGGACGAACTTTTCCAAGTGTTGGCCCCAGTGTAATTCTCTGCTCAGTTGAATACTTGTTGAGCCCATACGTTTCCTAATAGTGCAAAAATAAAGTTCGTCACATTCCGCTTTTTTTGCTCTGTTGTTTTATTGGATCACCAGTTTCTGTATGCGAACGATATGCAAGAGCCCCTGTAGTGTAATTTATAACCTGAGTTGATATTTTGTCTATTCTTTCCCATGTTGCAATGCGAAGTTTTGCGGAGGTTTTAATGAATTAGCAGAACAGAGTGTAAATAGAGCGCTCAGTATGCAACGTAATAGTAAGTGGGCCTATCTTGGAGTTAGTACATTGAACTGGCAACAAAGTGGCAGCAGAGGTCCAACGAAGGATCTCAGTTATCGCAAGGAGTAACTGTGTCAAACAGTTGGTGCAAAACGAAAGCACAAAAGAAAGGTCACCATGACTAGTAGTTATTCTATGAATGAGAAAATGGGCATACACCCGTTGATAGCTCAGAGCTACAAGGATATTCCCACGAATTTCGAGAAAGTGAAACTTCCTGCAGCTAAATTACGGGTGTGATCATAACAGTAGCCACCTTTCCACTCCCCGTCGATTCCTAAGATTCCTAAAGAGTAGTGAACGGAGATGGGTGATCTGGCTTATTGCATTTAGTCGCGTACTACCAGCAGGTGTTAGCGTTGGTTAGTATTGACTAATGTCTGCTAACATTGGCTAATAATGACTAATGTCAATCAGGGTAGCCAAATGTTAGTCAAGTGAATAAATTCCAAATGACGCTTACGACCTATCCTAAAGCAACTCCGTCGCCGTTTTTCCTGCACATTATGCAAAATTTGACTTACATTGTCACCGAGGGTGGTGCTCAACGTACTGTAACTTGATCTCACTGCACTTTTGCTGTCAATTCATTTTCTTTACTTCTCGCAGGGCCCCACTTTTCTATGAGGTGGTGTAGTGAGCGAGAAAATGTGGAATTTAATCAAAGCGAGTTTACGCTTAACGATAGCCCTATCCACTGAGCTAGAGTAAAGTCTCAATAAGTTTTCAAATAAATTCAGAAACTCAGAAATTCAAAGCGAGTTTAACCCCACGACGTTTCTTTTAAGCTGCAAACGGGTTGCTCAGCCCGTAGTGCTTAGGACGTGCTTACATCCTAACGTAGCTCGATGTGAAAATAGGAGTTTATAATCCTGACATGTGCTTTTAACATGTGCTAACATGTAAGTCAAGGTATTCAGAAATTTAGTGTGACTTTCATTAATGACTGCATTCGCTGTTGCATTATTAAATTATTTCATCATAACCAGTGTGTCCTACATAGTTAAACCTCATGAACCTACGTTTTGTTGCGGCTCATCACACCAACCTTCAAATTAAATTTTTCTTTTCAAAAACAGCACCGCTGCTTTTTTTCGTTGCTGAATTAAAGTGTCAAGTGCTCGCGATGAAATAAGAACCCATGCAAGTTTCATTTAAGAAAATATCCTATTTTGGCGGAAGAAGTGTCTGATCTATGCATATTAGAGGAACGCGGCAATTCTATGTGATAGAAGTAAGTTTTCTTGTCCAACAAATACACCACATAGCAAAATGACCGAACTTACAACATCGGCAGTCGCAGTACGTCTGGTAGTCCCAACAAGCAATAACAAGGGGCCGTCTACAATGACTTAGCCACGCTATTTGACAACGTTCATATCTTGAGGCTGAAATGATGAAGATAAAAAATAACATCAGCACAAAAGAGACAAATAGTTGCATTCTAGAGTGCCTCTGTCGCGACAAGAAAACACGTGAATACTCCATTACCACTTTGTTGTTGCTTTCGGCTCTATTTTCTACTACATGGTACTAAGGAGATACATCGAACAGTGTGGCCTGTATACATTAGGGTAAGAAATATAGTTCAAAAGAGGCAATGCGGTTTCTTTTTTTAGTAAAGGCGTCTGTACACCACCCCACGTGTAAGAAACACCGGGGAGGTTCAGTTTCCATTCGCAATAGAGCTGCAGAGGACAGCGAGGATACCTTTACGAAATCGGCAGCAAGTATTTCGGTTTAACTGCTGTATATTACAACGAAAACAACTGTTCACAAAGTGACAAGCAAATGTTACTCCTAAAACTACAAATTTTTGTCATAAAATTTGTAAAAAACTGCAGTTGATAGCAATTTGTGATGGAAAACAAATTAAGAAGCTTCACTGATTGGACCAGGTTTGGGCCTTCCAGAAAGCTCACGATGTGGCGGTCAGGCTTAACCTGCACGTCGTAACATGGGGGGGGGGGGGAAGCCGACTGCGCGCTGGTCGCGTCTCTGAGGGGTACTAATAAAGTTCGACCGACCGACCGACCTACTCACCTAACCTCGCGAAGGATGGTTAATCCGTGAAGCTGGTGGCAGCACACTGGTAAGCATGGTGCACATCGGTAAAAATGAGGCCCTACACATTTTCCTCCTGCTCTCCCAATAAAATCTCTTCGATAACGTCTTTCTTATGGTTGTCGGTTCGTTCGTCGCGTTTCGTCGTGGCCTGATACCTACAATGCGTTATATATTGTGATTTTCTCGCGTTTTTGTAGCATTCTGTGGCACTGTCACTACAGTAATAGATTGCCTATGTTGATATGATACCCAAAGGCTAATACATTTAGCAACAAACACACACTTCGTGCCTTGCGATTTCCACAGGGTGCGAGATCCGCATAAGGATCCTTCTGTAAGTACACTAAACGAATGTAATATCCTCAGGTTTCGTGCTTTTTGTTACATAGCTGCAATTAGGGAAAACAGTTCAATACATCAATAAAAATTACATAAAAAGAATACGCTTTATTGAAGAAAGGAATTAAATTGTGGAGATTTTCTGTAACTGCGGTGCACGTAAAAAGTTGCAAAATTATAACATTGCTTACAACATGCGAAGAGCAGCTGCGTGTTTGATTCGAAGCAACTGGGCCTTCTCACATCTGTGCAGTGTGATTGCCGCTGACGGCACGTGAAGTTGCCTGAGATATGGGAAAGAATCGTAAAGTGTAAGTGGAGTGCAGATGTGCGTGTGCTTTGGTTAAGCAAAAACCTAATTAAAGCACACCAGATAATCTTAGGCTTTTCGAAGAATATTACTTAGTCGGACATATAACACGAAAAGACGCCCGGTTTATACTTCGACACTACTGCTTCGTCGCTAATATTCCTTCCACGCAGTCCTGACAAACGGCATATTTTAATCGTTTAAAATATTACGAAAACGAAAGGCACTCTTTACGCATAAATATTCAACTTTTAGAAAATTAATTTTCTTCACGACATCTGCAGTAATTGCACAGAAAGTCAAATTTTCTACTACGCTTCTGAATGCAGACTTCGTAAGCAAACTATCTAAAGCGCTATTAGCTACATTGAACG
Source organism: Rhipicephalus appendiculatus (assembly GCA_030522465.1). Lineage (NCBI taxonomy): Eukaryota > Metazoa > Arthropoda > Arachnida > Ixodida > Ixodidae > Rhipicephalus > Rhipicephalus appendiculatus. The sequence goes on from JALIZH010011972.1 coordinate 69,211, forward strand.
TAAAGAAACTGAAATTGCCATTCACGCATTATTCACGCCATAGGACTTACTTGCCTGGTCTTATGGCTTTGACGATTACAAGCACCATGATGAATATAAAAATATATGTTGGATTCATTGCTAGAATAACGAGAAGGAAAAAATGTTTTATTCTTGAGGACATGAAAACTTTATTGAGAATAAACAATTATTCAGCGTTGCTGTTAGCGCTTAGTAAGCTGTACACATAATTAGCGCAACACTATGCAGCTCCATGGTTAAGGACGAGAATACAAGTATTTATGGCGTCGCCCTTGTCATTGGCCATTTCAATGCTTTTGGAGGATTTTGCAAAGAAGAAAGGGGTCTGCAAAGAAAGGCTTCTTCTCTGGCTGACCTGTACCGATGAAACATGTGGACTTGAAGAAGTGATGGCTGGCGCGATCGTCTGATAAATTTGTCAGGAATTAATTTTGCATTGTGTGTGATGGCATTCTGTGAAGAGCTAGGTCAGCACTTTATTTGAATTTAGCTCTCATTTGAACACACCGCTAGATATGCTGGAATCGGTGCATGTACAAAATGATGTCACGCACCCAAGGCTAGCATTGAAATCCAAAAGCAACAGAAAGCTTTTCGCCTAGAGACAGAAATGATTGGTACTTCAAAAAATGACGTTAAATAGCATGACGAAGGACTCATAGGGTCCCTTGTGCATTCGCCTAGGACAACTTGAAGGCGAAAGCCATCCAGTGTTGCTAAGCTGGCTGAGCGGATTATGAGCCCGCGTAAGCTATCTTAGGTCGCCTTATGCAAGTGCTGTTGTTACGTATTCGCTGCGTCATAATTCATCACCAGTTTTCGATGTACAGAAGTACCCACTGCGTTTCTGTAAGGCAGCGTGTGCTGCTACATATGTACAGTCGAGTGCATAATTTTAGAGACCACGGGAGCGCGTGCCGAGGCGCGTCGCTGCGCCTTCTGGCGGCTGCACGGCTCTGTCCGGGAGCGCGTACTGCGCACGCTCGTCCCATATCACCCGGCAGCCTGTCCTTTCGCTCGTTTCAACAGCGCGCATCTCGAAACGTGGCGGACGGTGCAAGGTGTCACTTCTGTAGTCGCTGTGAAGACAATGAAAAAAGCCGAGCGCTAATGTGACGACAGCACATCATTTGCGGGTTTCGGCGTGCTGCACATAGTGCACGTTACTCCTAGGCGATCCGCGGCGTGATCACATTTTGAATGTCGAGTTAGGCAATCAATAAGCTCAGCCAGCAGTGTTGCCTTTTGCGCTCTCATTCGCCGAACTAACGCACGTAGTAATACTCGGTCCAAATATCATGTGTCTATGAACATGCATGAAACCACCAAACGTCCAACAGCTGCAGAAAAGAGCCGAGGAAGAAAGGTGAAAACAAACTCGGTTTATTAAGGATAAATCCTTTATTAAGGCCGCTGCGGTGGTGCAATGGTTTCGATGCTCGGCTGCTGACCCGAAAGACGCATCTTCAAGTCTAGTCGCGCATGCCGTATTTCGATAGAGGAGAGATACTTGAAACTAGTATACTGAGTGGACGTTAAAGAACCCCGAATGAGCAAACATTCCCAAGACGTTACTTTGGTGGAGCTCTATGTCATATCTATATAATAAAATTTATTTCTCTCTCTCTATCGTGGTTCTGTCACGTCGAGAGCCCGCACTTATTATTGGTAGGAGTCGAGCCTCGACCCAAGAGTTTCTAGGATTCGAATTTCAGATATTCATGTGTCGTCTTCTACTACTCGAACCATAAACCCCGATTGAAGTCAACTCATTAATTGGATGCATTATAGTAGATTAAGACAAGTAAGCGTGAATTAATGCGGATTGAGACGTGCAAGAGATGTCATAGGCTTTCACTTTCGAGTATTTTCATATTTGGGGGGTATCTGGGAATGTTTTTTCCGGAAACCAGAGAAAATCACGCAACTCCGTTTGAGAAAAGCTGAGAAACTGCATGTTTTCCGCGCTGCATCAAGGAAGAAAGCGTATTGCATGGCGCGCTCGAGCCATGCTATTACATTAGAGGCATTTTCGCCGCTATATTATCGCTCGGGAGTACCGGTGCTTGCACAGCGACTGCAGAAGTGGCACCTTGCGCCGTCCGCATCGTTTCGAGATGCGCGCCGTTGGAACGAGCGAAAGGGCAGGCTGCCGGGTGATATGGGACGAGCGTGCGCAGTACGCGCTCCCGGACAGAGCCGTGCAGCCGCCAGAAGGCGCAGCGACGCGCCTCGGCACGCGCTCCCGTGGTCTCTAAAATTATGCACTCGACTGTACACTGTGTTATTGCTCACGATGATGATAATGAATTATGGCTGATCCGTTTGTAATGGGTGGTCAGCTGACAACAAGTCACTTCTTGCGGAAATCACATGCTGTGACGCCTGGTGCGGTTCTACGCTTCTGACACGTAATATTTTATTTGTTCAACGGGTTTTAAGCCACCCTTCTTCCCCGATGAAAAAGACAACGTACAGCGGAAAACAGCCGCTCCTGTGAACACCTCAGGTACGTGTTGCATTCGTGTGGAGAGGAAATTTTACAAGGTGTGCGTGAAATCACCACTTGCTTAAGCGACCCGTCTTCCTACAGAGGCCCGTCCCCATTCTCTTAGGAGGTATACCGGCGGCTGCTGAAGGGCGTCGTAAAGCTGATTGCTGCTACTGGCCGATAGCTGTTACAAGGAAAGGGCGGCGTTTGGATAGGATGCGCTCGTTGCCATGGGGTGCGGCCGTGTGCAGGCGCCGCACTGTGCAGCTAAAGTTGCACAGTAGCAGCACTACTGCGCAACGGAATCCCACGGAGGAGAGAGAGATCGTGCTTCGTTACATGCGCTGACGTCTTCCCCATTTCTGCAGGTGTAGCTTCACATGCCGTCGGTGAAAGTGCTCAAAGCGTACGACAAAGGACCGTAACTCCGCTCGTTCTTGGTGGACTCCAAAATTTTTTCCCGCGATCAACTCGCGAGGCAATTTACTTCATAGTGAGGTCATTCGATGATTACTCGGGAGCGCTTCAGCGTGACTCCTCGACCGACATGAGACGGGTATCGTGTCTTTTTCGGAGAAGTTTCGAGCGCTGACGTGGCTCTGTGGTGTATTGATTGACTGTCATGTGGAGTGCCTAGGTTGAATTACGGCTCAAACTATGGTTCTTATTATTGCGATAGCAATTATATGGACACTCTCGGCTGCTTTGCACCGTCGGCGTCGCCGTCGCCGTCAAGGCTAGTATACGTATATGTATCTATATATTTATAAAAGCCACAAAGAAAAATAATTCACAAAAATGTTTCCGACGCGCGGCATCGAACGAGGGACCTCTCACTCTGCAGCGCGCGGCGCTAACCGCTGAGCCACGAAAGCGCACGTCCTTTAACGTTCAAAGGGCGAGCTATTTATATACAGCGAGTTTTCAGCGTGTTAACAGCATGACCAGCGAGATGGCGCAAAGGGCTCTCTCAGCGGGGCCATAGCTCAGCGCCCCGCTCGTCGCGACGCCCGCGCTCATGCGCTCGCGCACTTTGCCCCGCGGGGGTTAGACGCCCGTTCACCCGTTCGTGCGCGCGCTTATTTCGCGGTGGGGGAGAATTGGGCTTTCGCCGGAACGATTGCGTTCTAGTTACCGAGCGCACGAAGGTCACTTCGCTCGCGGCAGTCCCCCGGTTTGCGAAAAGAACACGCTTTTCAAACACAGCGAAGAAACAACTGTGACACTTGTTAGTTCCCGCTCGTCTGTACCTGTGAATACGTTCCGTGCGTCGTTTTTGTCTGAGCAGCGCGTTGAGTATCGAGCTGTTAACGTTGTTAGTTCTCTCTCGTCCTGTGCGTGTTGTTTTCGTTCGTCATGTGTGAGTGAACAGCGCGCTGCACGTTTAGACCTGCTTGCCATTCGTCGCTTGACATTCCAATTTGTTGCTATCGCATTCATTGCTTCGCCTTGTGGCAAAACTGTGACTTTTTTCTTATTGTGCACATGATCACGTGAGTTTTGTACCGTACGCCGCGGTTTCGAGGCCTGCATCTGATCACTCAGGTAAAAATTTCGCCTTAATGACAGCAATAATGCTCTGGTAGTGTATACAGATTGAATGAATTGCACTCACTTTAAATGCTTACCTTCTCAATGTAGGAAAAATGTGATGCTCTATACGTATTGTGCGTTAATGACAATGAGCCTGTCCTTAGTTGTATAGTTACGCGACAGATGTAGAATCGTAATGAACGCATTAATGGACTTGGAGCTACCGGCGTACGCGGACGAAGAACTACAGTGTAGCGGTATATTTCTTTGCAATACGCTCTACTGCCGTTAAAAGTGTTGCCTTCCAACATCTACCTGCATAGCTCCAATCATATCAGAAGTACCCGGCATGAATGTGTATATGAGCCGCCTAATAAAAGAAGGTTTTTGCCATACTATTAGTAACTGCAAGTGCAGTGGCTTTGGTTTCAAGAAAAATGTATCTATAGGCCTCACTTTACCATTGCATTGATTTACCGTTTGAGATATGTACAACACCATGCAGTAAATGCTTGGATATGTTAGGTGAATCCTCTAAGACATTCACTTGTTAGCTGTTTATACCTGAGCGCACTACCAAGAGATATTTGTAAATAAAATCACCATTTTCTGATTATAAAGGTAACTGTTTATACTTGCTGACAATAAAAACATGCCCAGCTCACCCCGCATCGACTGCCACAAAAATTGTATTGTGCCTGTTCTTACTGGAAGTACAAGAGACGATATAAGCAGACTTTTTTCAGTAAATATACGGTACACGTGTAAACGCAATGGTGGCATGGTGGTTCGTAAAGTCGAACAATTGGCCTTTATGTTCGGAAAGAAAGTACGCGAAAGGACCGCGCCAGTGTTAACACCGTGCTTAATAAGTAAAAATAGCACAAAGCTCAAGTGGAAATTGTTCTTGAGCGGCATTGAAAGTTGACAAGATATGCATAGTTTAAACAGAGTGTATAATGCCACCTGTGAGGCTGAAATAGACCCGCATTGAGCGTACAAAAGTAATGGAAAAACCAATGCGCGTCGTCGAACAGAGAGCGTATTCGGTGCTGACTCTCTTTCAGAACGCGAGTCATGACGTACCTAAATTACACATGGAAAAGAAAGATAAAATTTGAAAACCACTTTTGACATTGTTCTGGGGTGTTTTGGGCATAAAACATAATTAAAAAAGGAGGATTTCAATTGGTGCGTTCAAACTTTATGTTGTGTCAGAACTTGCTAACGTTTGGCACCTTCTTAAATTTTATATTTCTGCTAATGACCATGTGAAGCATGGTAGCCTTTCGCAAAAAAATTGTGACAACAGCTCATCGAAGTCTTTTTGTCTAAATAAAAATCAGGCTTGATATTCGAGGCTACCGTGGGCCAGATGACAAGCACATTTTTACAGTGGTGCCATAAAAACCGTAATCGAGGCACTCTACCTCTACTTATCTTGTTTATTTTCCTTATCGTCGACCCGATAAAAACATCGGGTCGACGATAACTTTAATGGATCCTCACCAACTCGCCCAAGCTTCAGTTTCTACAAGCCACAAACACATGTATGTACAAATGACTTAGGCAGAAAGTTCCGCTGACACCTTGCAATTTCAGGAAAGCCAGTGGAACTTTCGCGGCACTTTACGCAGGGAGGCGCTAAGCCTCGGCCAAAAATGAAACACGAAGTTAGAGCCAGTCGTGCTGCCCCCCAGAAACTGTCTCTCACAAGGATCGGTGATAGTCACACAGAACGTGTGGGAGGTTTTTTTTCACAGAAGTGAATGCATATCATACTGGGAACTTTTTCAGGTGAATTTAGCACATGAAATAGTTCGTGTAGGCAACTTGCAGTACCATGATATTAATTAAAGTATCATTGATCGTGCCTGCCTAAACTTGGGTCATAAAATATTGTCACTTTCTTATGCATGTGTATTTACTGACGACTTTCTTCGTGGCATAGGTATTGATGTAGACAAGGCGTTTATATATACGAATGTGCGTTACACCATCATGTTTGGTTCCCTATTCGGTGTCCACTGTTGGTCGAATGTGCGGTATCCCCAAGCAACAAAACGACAGTTCTGTATTTCGCGACCCTTTCATCGATTGCTGTTCACTTCTAACAAAGGCAGTGGATTCTTACGTCTAAACTCTACTGGGCACAGCTGTGTCAACCGTAGGAAAGTTGAATAGCTCGAAAATTCGAGATTTGCAGCAATTCCTTTATTATAAGCATTTGTGATGCGATATTTCTTTTCAACAACCTTGCCTGGCTCTAGAAACATCGTGGATGGAGCACTCCACCGATTTCTGCAGTTTCCCATTTCGCATGTGCTTAACACATTTCATGCTGGATCGGTCGTTTGTCATATCAGCATACAATTACACTATCGATTCATTACCATCGTTGTCTGATGTACTATTTGAGTGAAGGTTATTATATTTTCATTCTTGTTCTTTGCGCCCCATTACCGAAACAAAACGTTTTTAAAGGCACACTGAAATTCTTCCAGTGGAGAAAACCAAGCCGCGATTACCTACATCATGGACGATGTTCGGAAAATACACTATAAATGAACGCTCTTTCGCACTAGTAATTATTATTGCGATAGCAATTATATGGAGAGTCTCAACGGGTTTTTGACGTCGCCGTCGACGTCGCCGGCGCCGCCGCCGTCATTTCGCGTATAAAGTCCAAATTGATAGATCCCCCAGCGCATCGTACGTTCCACGCGCGGGTAACAGCTCGGGAGCGGGGGCGACAAACGCGGCTGAAGCGGACATCAAACGAGCCGGCCCATCTCCGTTGCTCCGAGGCGTATGCGATAAGATCCCCCGGCCTGTTCGACCAGCCGGGAAATGCTCAAGAAGAGAGGAAACGCCCCCCGCCTCTTTAACAAGCGCGCGGAAAGACGTGATGGGGAGGGGGGGGGGGGCTCATGCAGCTACTGTGACCTTTGGTTTTACGAGCACGGTCGTCGCTGGCGCACGCGTTTTCTCGCAATCTCAGCAGCCGACAGCGGGCGGCGAACAGTGTCCCTGGAGCGGCCGTATGCTCTTAAACAAGCATTTTGTAGAGTTGCGTGAGATCGGATCCAAAAGAGTTAGCTGCCAGCCTCAGCTCGAATAACATTACAATTAGTTGTTATGGCATTCTTTGCTTCACCCTTGCGGTGAAACTGTGACTTTTTTCACTCGCTATCACTGTCGTCTCCCCCAGGAGTCTCAAACACGTGACCCTGGAGCCGGATGCATTCGGCAAAGTTTTCGGTAGTGGCCCTTGCCATCTGATGACTGCATTCGTCCCATATTTTTTGAAATAACTGTTCATGAGCTACACAGACGTGACTGGTTTTTCATGAGGCACTCCATGCGGTCCTTATTTTTTGAAACACAACCATAGAACAAAACTATATTATTATTATTATTTATTATTTATAAAATACTGCGGACAAAAGTCCAAGCAGGGTGAGCAAAATACATAACAAATAACAGAAAACAAGGTTGCAAAGTGTTTTTTACAAAATGTTGTTCGTTGTAAAACGGAGGGTTACAAAAAAAAAAAGAAAAAAAAGCAGCAATTTAACAACTTGGCCATAATACAATTCTAAGAAAGTAATAAAAGAAGAACAGTATTTGCACAAATGGTCACGCGTTTTGGGGGAATGCTTCCGGTAGATTATTCCAATCAGCTATAGTTTGTGGGAAAAAGGAGTAGCGAAAAGTGTCAGTCCTTGCGAATATTGGCGTTAGGGAATGAGGATAGTGGTACCGAGTGGGTCTGCTTAAAAAAGGGGAAAACGTATGCTGCGGTGTCCAAGGATAGCTTATGGTTAACTATGTCGGAAAGAAACTGTAGACGACTTTTTTTCTCTGAGTTTGTAGTAATTCAATACCATTTGCAGTTAGCAGTGCAGTGGGGGAGTCAGTTCACTTAAATTTACTATAAATAAATCGTACTGCTTTCCTTTGAATTCTTTCTAGGTCTTGAATGTTAATTTTTGTGTGGGATCCCAAACTATAGAGGCGTACTCAAGTTTTGGCCTAATTAAGGAAAAGCAGGACAGGAGTTTAACACTAGGCGGGGCAGTCTTGAGCTTGTGGCGGAGAAGGCATAATTTCCGGAAAGCGGCAGAGCAAATGTTATTTATGTGTATATTCCAGGATAAGGTATTCGTTAACGTTAGACCTAAGTATTTATAGGAGGCTACCTTAAGAAAGGTGCTTCAGCTAAATTGTATGTGTAGTCTAGGGGACTTTTTTGCGCGTTAGAGGGAGATACACACATTTATTTATATTAAAAGGCATTTCCCATTGTTCACACCATTTTGAGACATTGCCCAAGTTAGTATTAAGGTCGCATTGGTCACTAATGCAGGTTACTTCTCTAAACAAAACACAATCGTCCGCAAATAGACGAATTTGTACAGGGGTGCTAATTACATTGACAATGTCGTTTATGTAGACCAAAAACAGTAGGGGGCCGAGAAAGTGCAGTCAGAATCGACGTCCAGATTTAAGTTTTTTGGACATCAGTACTGATAGGTTCCTTGAATCGTGAGGCATGCCCAAGGTATATGTCACGAGACTGAACATCATGTCGTTGTGAACCAGAACAAGCACAATCACATATAATAAAAGTGGCCCTAGCTAATGCGTTAGACCATTAAACGTAGCTGCATATGAGCGTGATATAATTAGCACTTAATCAGCGTGAGTACCGGCGATGGAAGTCACTGCACTTTCTGAAATCCACGAGAGAGAGAGATAGAGAGATGGGACGCGGGAAGGCAGGGAGGTTAACCGGAAAACAAATATCTGGTTGGCTACCCTGCACTGGGGAAGGGGTAAGGGGAGACAGAAAAGTAAGGACGAGAGGAATGAGAGAGGGAGGGAAGTAGAAATACACACGCAAACACACAGGAGCGTCACAGTCGCTCAACGAGGCGGGTCGCTCGCAGGAACTTCAACAGTGCCTTCGTCGATTTCAGGCGTGAAGCTCGACCTTTCCGGCATTTCAAGATTCATTTCTCAGAAAGGCTGGTCGTCGAGTCGCGCAAACACTGCCGCGTGGGACTGTCTCTGAGAGCTATACTGAGGGCACTGACATGAAACATGTTCAGTGGTTTCACCAGTTCCGCAATGTTCACATGCAGCACTGTCTGCCCATCTAATGCGGCAAGCAAAGGCGTTCGTAAAAGACGCCCCAAGCCACATGCGGCAGAGTCGTCTCAGATCGGAGTAGGCCAGATGAAATAGCAAGTTGTAGACACGGATCCAGGCTGTGAAGACGGGTGTGGAGAAAACCGGGCGTGTTTCACATAGACCTTGGGAAATCATGCGCAAGCGTAATAATCTTTGCTGCTGCGTTGCTTCTTGATAGTGGAATAGGTTCCATCTCGCCATTTTCGTGAGCATTCTTAGCTGCGTCCAGGAGACTCACTTGTAGACTCACTTGTAGACTCCATTTGCAAAAGACTAGACTAAGGGCACCACAAGCAGGTGGTTGCGAACGATGTAGGGAAATTGGGTGTCTGCAGTGTACCCTACCGATAACGCACATATCACACCATGCGCTTTTGAAATTGGAATCCGTTAGCTGGTGGAATGATGTGCATCCTCAGCAGCGCACGCGACTCTATTCCACTGTCTGTCTATAATTGGCGGCGTGTAAAGAACATACCAAACTTTTTTCAGTTCCTTTAAAACACAGATGGGATGAGCGAATGGAAGTCGTCGCATCTGTGATAATTGAAAACTACGCTCCAGGACGGTCTTCCTGGTTGCTGTGTGTCAGGCCCTTCTTGCGAGATATCTGCGAGGTTCTTACAACCAATCTATAACGTTTGTAAAGGGTCATTAACTGTAATGGTAAAATCGAAGCTCTCCCTTTCGTTTGTCCATATTTCGTCTAATGTGCCTGTGGCAACTAAGCACAAATGTAAGAATAAACGAAATATCAGATGTCATTTCTCGTATGTCAACAGTGTACATTTTCGTGCTAAAAACTTTGTAACCATGATTGGATAAAAATTTCTTCTTATCTCACGCACTCTGGGAATCGACGTTTTTGGAAGCACTACGCGAGGGGTTGGTTGTGGCTCTTTGTTCAACCTTGAGCCAAGCTGTGCTTTACGGACTAACGTCTTTTTGTAAATAGAGAAGCTATGCATGGCAAGATGGTATACCAGGCACGTAGATTGCATTGCAACACCTAAACGACAGTTGGAGAGCGAAGTAACATCGTACGTCGCCCTCGAGCACACACTCTAAAAGAATACTCCGTTCCCTCTTTTCGATGAGTTCTACCTTGCCACGTTTGTCTGTCTTTAAAGAGGCACATTATATCTAACATAATTGTTGAGATTTTACGTACCAAAACCACGATATGACTGTGACAGACGCCGTAGTGGAAGCCGCCGGAAATTTCGACCACATGGGGTTCTTTAACGTGGACCTAAATCTAAACACACGGACCTCTGGCCTTGCGCCATCAGGTAAAGGCTGCACGGAGGCCGGGATCTAATCCCTCGACCTGCAGGTGAGCAGTCAGGCACCATCACCACTAAACAACCATGAGGGCTTTCACATGAACTCTCTTTGGAGACGATTATACTCTCGTCCGAGTGTCGTGGGACCCGAAAGAGTATTCACGTGTGTCTCTAAAGATATCTGTATATGCGGCATGTCGGTATTCACCGCAAAAAAAGTAAACCGTACGCTTTTAACGGTAGATCTGCTTCAGCTTTGCAAAAAACTGAGGAGGAGCGAAGCATGCAGTGTTTTGAGAGAGATTTCTCTGATAAGGCACTGGGGGGTGTTAAACCTGAAACCGGGCATGCAGGGAAAGGTGTTTCTGCTCCACTAATGTAGTCGGAAAACGGCGTCTGGATGCAACTTACCCTAAGGCGCCTCTTCATCTTTTCTCTTCTTCTTCCTTACATGCCTGGTTTCAGTTCCCCGCGGCATGTAGGGAAGGGTATTTGAGCTGCACTGTTGTCGGCTGTTTGTTGTGCCAACTGTTGCCGTCTTCATTTTTTAGTGAGCCGGTGGCGAATAGGGGTGTTTACAAGGCTGGGCAAAGATACTTTGAAATTGTATCGCGATACGATACAAGATACTCGGGCAAGAAGTATTGGAGATACAGATACAAGATACTTCCGGAATGAATGTATCCGATACGATACTTCTCAATTGTATCTTAAGATACATCGATAAATTTGTAAATTTGCTATTATAGATGTACATAATGACGCTGCAAATGCCTATGTACAGATGTGTTTGCTTCAGAATGTCTTAACTACGACCAACTTTGTTTATTTTAGTGAAATATTTGTTTCAATCCCGAAAGTTATATCGTTCTTGCTCAATGTATATTAGTTTCATTCTGAAACAAGTTATTGGCATTTGTTTACCTGACAGTTCTTCATCAGCTGCGCTATCAGTAGTTTTTTTGTAATTTATGGGTGTCGCTGCTCTACTTTGCGATCAGCAAGCGGGTTGCCGTCTAACTGCAAGAACTTCAATAAGAAGCCTCCACAAGACGGCACAAATACCGGTGCAGAGTCTTGCCTTGTACGTAAGCGTATTACCGCTTTCGTAGTACTGAATCACCCGACAGTCTTGGAGGAGCAATAACGCTGCGGGCGATTTTTTTTTTGTGAATCAGCATGTGAAGACGAGAACTATACCGAGTGTGATCACAGTTCATTGAGGACATAAAACTGCAGGGATTTTTCATATCCTCCCTATCAACTTGCGTAAAGTGTTCGTTAGGTACATATTCACTAACGTGTAGTCTTTTACCATATCGACTCTGAGAGAACTTGTGCCGCCCAGAAGCTTCCCAGATGGACTGCACGCGGGAAAAATTGTCGCAGGATATCACTGCTATTCACACTATTGCAACTTCTAGCTTGCTTATCTGCTTTTTTTGTAACACACACACACACAAAAAGAAAAGACTTTACAGGGACCTAAAAAAAGGAAAGCGAATATACCTAAGTCAAATAGCAAGGCATTTCCTCAATAAAAAGTGACAGTGGATAGGTATACAGGGTGGTTCACATATGTACAACCGATTATTTAAAAAAGCAAGCGTTTAACCCATTAGGGCCCACTGTACTTTAAAAAGTACACTTCCTTTTTCGGGAATAGAAAATACAAAACAGAATATTCTGATCTCGATCGTTAGAATTTTTGATGTCAAAGGTTGCAGCAAGATAATCCTAGTTTGGAATATTGACTCGGTTATATTTTTTATGTTTTATGAGTCGTCAAACTTTAGGAAAATGAGAGCCTGTTAAACGCACGTGGTCACTACTACTTTTTTTTAAATTAATTTGAAGTTTCATATTTTCTATGTTGAAAAAACGGACTGCTTCTGCTTCAGCAAGAACAATTCAATCCTTGGAAAGCGCGAGAAGCCTATAGAGTTCATAGTTTTGGTGTGAGGAGTAATCAAATGTTGCTGTACTTTATTTAGTACAGTGGGACTTCGTGGGAGCATACATGTAACTCTTGTTGTGCTTTGTATCATAGATTGAAGAGGTTTTTTTCGTTATGAATGCCGTTTTTTAAATGCGAATGCATTTCATAGTCGGGCTATGTCAGGCATCCGGCGTTGTCCGGCGTTGTCCGGCGTTGTCCGGCGTTGGCCGGCGTTGTCCGCGGGGAGGAGGATAGGTTGAGGAGGTGTCCGCGCGCCGGCAGGTGTTATCTCTCCGCTCTCACTCTCTCTCCCATAGCAAAAGCTGCGGGCGCGCGCGCTTATCCTCGCCCCTAGCAAAGTGGACAGGAGGAGCGCGCTCTGGCGCGTGAGGGCGCTGGCATCGCGGGAGCTCAGCGGAGCTACCGCGATAAAAAAAAAAAAAAAAAAAAAAAAAAAAAAAAAAAAAAAAAAAAAAGAAAAAAACAGGCGCTGCGCCGTGCTCCCGACCGGGCTGCAGAAATTAGGCGCCTTTTCCTTCTTCGAACCACAACCACCATATATAAATGGAGTGAAGCGCGCGCGAAATGCATTCGCATTTCCTCACGATTCCCTTCGGGGAGGTGGGGGCTTTTTTTTTCTGTTACCTCAGACTCATGAGGCTGCGAAAGATGTCGCTGTGAATATACGAGAGCCTCTTGTTGTTTTTTGGCGATTCTGACCCTAACACGGGAACTGAGGAGGAGGAGGGGAATGACGACGGTTGAATGGATGCTCGCTGCTAACGATAAAAAAAACATGGAACGAAAGGAATGTTGGTAAGATAACTTCTGTTGTGACTCAGGAAAGCAGCTTTGTTTCGAAAATGGCAGACAACAGCATAGTTGCTATGCTGACGAAGTACTACACAGTTGAGTCACTATGCTTTCTATCATGGTGGCCATTCATTGAAAAAAAAAAAAGCGTAGTGCCACTGTCCTCGTTCTTCATCCGCAGTAACAATGCCATGAGGGGGATTGAGCTCTACGATCAAGCTGCGAATGACTAGAAAATTTTCATTCCTGAGAAAAAGTGGTACTAGCCCCTATTTACCCAGATGATCAAAATAGCCGCAGACAACGCATAAAGGGTCTGCAACCACATTGGAGGTTTTAGCAGACCCTCTAATCGTTGACTATAGTCCTTTAGTCGCATAATAGCAAAACACTGAATGCGCCTTGTTGTACCAATATAAGTATCAAAGATCTCCAGCGTCCACTGTACTTGCTATTATCCTCTATTCATGCGGACATTTTCACAAGAAGCTGGCAAAACAGTTGAATTTTGCCACAATACACCAAAATGGTGTCGCCAAAAGCGTGACGTTACGATTTTCATGAAACACTGGTCATTGACTAAGTTGCATGGGCCAAGATAACTTTATTATTCATTTGCCAAGGGCCCAGCGTATTCGCCATTCTTGCATCAAGCCACCTCTCCGATTTGCTATCTCGAAGGCCCAGCGTACTTTTTGTAGTACAGTATCATAACTCCTGAAGAAATATACGTAGCTCTATGAAAATTTGCACGTGTGGTTGTCTATTGTGGTTACATAAATATGCAAAATGTCAATCAAATCGGACCAGTAGTTCTTCCGTGGGCCTTAATGGTTTAACCGCGACTGAATGAAATAAACGGCATACGGTTTACCGTCATGTGACGCTCGTTATAATATTTTTACATTGCGCTTTGTACGTTGGTTAACTATGGTCAATTATGCGACATTTTTAATATTTACTTTTTGAGCAGAGTGCACTTCGTCACATCGTAGAACGCATTTAAGAACGACCAAAGCAATTATTTTTTGACGACGTGCATGCTGCGGGGTGAATATTTTCTGGCTTTTAAAGCAACCACGTGAAATATCAAATAAAACCACGTGACTGCGCTCTTGCGCTACCATACTGCAGCGCTCTTAAACGTGCTTCGAGCGAAACAACCGGCGCGCAGACCGTCAGCCTGTCGCTTCGCAGGGACGATGGTGTTTCTTTGCCGTGTGTGGCGGTCAGAAATGTTGAAGCTCAGTGGAGCCGATGCCTAATCCGCGGCCGCTCATTTCGTCGTGGTCCACTTGCCGGTTGTTTCGCGCGAAGCACGTCTGAGAGCACTGCAGCAAAACAGAATTGGAGAGCAGCAATGTGGTAATGTTTCTCCGGCTTTCCTTAAACGCCGGAAAAATCCCTACGTAGCAAAAAAAAATATCAGATATGTCGTTTTAGAATGCCCTCTAAAACGTAACGAAACGCACAGTACCCTAAAGTGAATAGCAGAATTGGTAAATCATTCGTGTTAGTTAAGAAATTAAGTGCAATTTAAAAATACCCTAATGAGAGTGACATGGCGGTAAACCCCATCGTTGGTTTTATTATGCTGAGGTTACGCAGTTCTTCGCAAATATTTGGTTCCAGTTAGGTGACACCCTTTATAAACACGATACAGGCGACACCCATAAAAGCTACGAATGTAGATCATGATATATCGTCAACTTAGGTGTTAATGTCAGACAATAGAAAACTCAGTGCCCACGGAAAATACCATTAAAGGGCTCCTGGCGACGCCCATGAGAAAACCGGAGTACTTGGTATTGTGTTTCTCAAACCCCCTTCGTAACGTCTTTAAGATATGTATTATAATTACGATTATTATAACGTAAACTAATTTCACAGTTTTATTAAATCGTGAGCCGAATTTTTTTCCTGTAAGCACTAGGCACGCTCAGATTATTTTACCTTTGCCCTAAACATCGCCTGAATAGTAAACTCACATGGAATGTAGATATGTCAATAGTAGCAATGACACCGACAATTTAAAAAAAGAATAAATAAAAGAAGGACTAGAAAAAAGGAACAGAGGAGGATGTTACAAAATACATATTACAGTTAACAAACGGGAAAAACACTAAAGGGAGACCTAGATAATGTGTGGGATGCAAATGCAAGACAGCAAAGAGAGCACTTGTGCTACAATCAAGCTATCATTAAAAAAAAAAACTTCTTGCATAAATGAGCACGAAGAACAGTGATACAGTACGCTAAATATCATCTCTTACGTTAATGTTTGTTCTATTGTATTTAGCATTGACACCGGTGGTGCGACGGTTGTTAGAATATAATTCGCATATAAGTCAATCTTATAGTGTGCAAGTCAAGCTCACATCCAAGATCTGTCAAATCTCTGCGTGAAAGCAGCGAGACGCAAAGCAACCCCATTCTTGCATTCTTGAGACTCTGCAACGAAGGACCACGCAAGACAAACTTCGATAACAACACTATAGCCACATCTGAATTTGAGCGAAAGACACCACACGCATGGGACTAGGAGCTCAGTACCATGGCTACAAACAAGGTTCATAGCACCGACACAGCTAAAAGGAAAGAAAACATCGAGAAACAAAAGGTGGGTGGCACATAGACGTTAGCGCACCTGTTTTTGTCGAGATGGCTCAAGCACCATCACATGACTCTGTTCCACCAATAGAGATGCATATAGACCTTATTTCCAATGCTCACTGGAACACTCTGGTAGAAAGACAAAGGAATGCAACTGTCATCACCTTTGCTGAGGTGGCTTAGTGGCAGCAGTGGCAGTGTGAGAAGCTGAGTTCAGCCAACGTTTGTTGTTTCTCAAGGTGGCGTTTCTAAAGCAGTATCTTGTATCTTAAGACACACGATACATTATTGAATGTATCGGAAATACAGATACAGATACTGGTTTTGCGAGATGCATCGCGATACAGATACAAGATACCCAACGAGTATCTAAGATAGTATCTAAGATACATGTATCTTCGATACTGCCCAGCCCTGGGTGTTTACCCAATTTCTGTGGCGCATACCCGTTTTTTATGATGGATCGTGATCACATACCACAAGAAGACTGCATGGCACACCGTGACGACATGAGACGGAGACGTCGCAAAGCCTCGTCACATGAGTTTGCGACGAAACTCATGCGACGTGCGACGTTGCAAACCCCCCTCGGTGGCAATGTTCTTCTTCCCTATTCGACGCAGCGCTCACTCTCGCCATTTGTGATGGACCGTGGCGACATGACATACCGTGACTACATGACACGCCGACAAGCCTAGACCCTAAGGTGCTTCGCCCCTGAAACTGCAGGATCGTCCGCACAAAACTGGGCGGCTATGCGCTGCAGAAAGCGGGTGCGTGAACAGCCCTAGCACAGCAAAGACATGCGTCGTATAATTTAGCAAATCGCTGGGAAACGGAAGGGAGGGTTAAGAGCGATGATGTGAATGTGGGGAAGCAGGAAAAGAAGGAAGTGAGAGAGTAAAGGATAACATAGCCGTGTACGGTGTACTGTAGCCAGGGGTGGGAATGGAAAGTGAAAGTGTGGAGTAATGATGTGGGAATGAGGGACGATGGTAAAGCACATCATAGCCGTGTATATTAAAGGGGCCCTGCAACTCTTTTCCAAGTAGCCATGGAATGAATTCAGTAAAGAAGCATATTGCCTCACGAATTGACCGTCGCAAAAACTTTTAGAATCCATCCAGTACGAGTGGAGTTACAAAGATTTGTCGCACGCTGCAATTGCTTTCTCTCTTCTCTCGTCCCGGCGAAAGCGCTGGAAGCCAAGCAGGGAGAAAATGCACGGGGTAGGAAGGTGCGTCACGCGCGCCTCCTGACCTTGAGGCACTTTTTCTCTTTTTTTCTTCGAACGCACGGCTTTTCAGTGCGATCGCGCACGCGCGGACACGTCGCGGGAGGGCCGCGACGGCCCCTGTAACTCCCGAGCGCGCCATGATCAAATCAGCCAATGGCGTGACCATTGGGCCTCTGACGCAGTGATTTTTGAGTAGGTAGCATTATTTGTCGAGGGAAGAGAAAGCGATTTTTAGCTGACTTTCAGAATTTATTGTAAAGTCCAGGCCGCGTGCTGCGCAATAATATTTGCCTCGCGTGTTCCCGGGACCCTCGACTACCGATCGGCAGCGTTTTCTGAACATGCTCAAAAAATGTTGCAGCACCCCTTTAAGGTACAGCGAGGGGGTGGGAAAGGGAAGTGAAGGTGAGGAAGATGATGTTCAGGTGAGGAGGAGGAAAAGGAGGAGAGGTGTGAGACTAACAAAGTAATGTATGGTACAGCACAGCAAAGGGTGGGAAAGGAAAGCGAGGGTGAAGAGGAGAGAAAGGAAGAGGGGAAGGCCACCAGCACCGCTGTTTGCTTAGTCTTCGCGTCACAAGTGCGTAGGTGCCCTAATTTTTTTTCTTAGATGCAGGGACGTAAGTTACAATGGAGCAGGGGTGAACTCGCCGGAGCACTGCCATGCGTTTCATGAGCAGCGCTAATTTGCGCATACCTGTGACCTTGGGTCATCCGAACACATATGGAATATTAATTATATCGTTACTACAGTGAATACCGAAAATTGGGCCATTATAGTCAACATTAGCCAGGTCTTGTCTACGTTTACAACCCTAACCGAAAGTTATGCTGATTAGCCCGTGCATGGGCGGATTAGCCAAAATTAAACAACAATGACAATGTCAGCTAGCAGTATTCAAGACTGACAAGCAATAAGTGGTAGATGGACTACGTTATCCTGCAATCAGCCAGCACTGTAGTTTATACAAGCGAGCATAAGCCAGCAATCGGGCAACAATAGCCGGAGCTAGTCAGCAGTTAGGCAATAGTGGCCACCGTTAGCCCAGACAAGCCAACAATTGGTCATTCAATGTTGGCTTTAAGCAGTAATCATAAGAATTGGGGGGGGGGGGGGTTAACGTGCCAAAACCACGACATGATCATTCCAGACGCCGTAGTGGAGGGCTCTGGAAGTTTCAACCACCCGGGGCTCTTTAACATGCACCGAAAATAAGCTAATAAATACGGTAAATGCCTTAGCGTGAATGGGTATACGAAGACAAGAGATAATGCTGCCAAGAAAAGTGTAGGGGCTGCTTATGGGGTGTTTAATTGAATTGTATCAATTTTGAGCGAGCAGAAACGGCGGATATCATGGCGTATATGTGCATATAAAGCCAAGATGTAATGACGCCAAGGAATGCACGGGGACTTCTTATGCAGTGTTTAGTTGATGTGCATCTGTTATCAGATAAAGGGCAAATGAATTAGAAGCAACGAAAAAGCAATTCCCCCACCGGTGTTGACCGAACCCACAAAGTTCGCATCATGCTAAGGTTGCGGGCTCTGTCCGCTGGACGAGTACGCAAGGGCAGTGATATTCGAAAACGTGCGAAATACAATTTCCGACAAGACTGGTATAAACATGAGTTATTGCTTTTCTGATAAAGTGAGGTTCTTTATAACGACGAATGCTGTACAAAGTCGGTAATATTAGAAGACCATCCGATCACTAAGCCCGTTGACGTCCCGAGTGGCGCCTGCATTGGAGATGCCTCTGGGCAGGACTGCGCGAGCGGTTTCTGGGGAAGCGGGCTTGAATGTCTGGAAAAAAAGCAAAGCAAGAACGTTATAAATTGTCTCATCTAGGGAAAGAAAATGTTCACAACTGTTGTAATGAAACTAGCGCAGCTTGCGCTAAGTTGCATCGGGCTGGGCCACAGCAGAGCTGGTGGCCACCTACCTGGTTCTGGCTTAGCTATGCTTACAATACAAGGCTATGCTTGCTCTCTTTTCAATGCGAAGCATTTCTTAGCGAACTTCGGCGACTTTCGGCGTATCTATCTATCTATCTATCTATCTATCTATCTATCTATCTATCTATCTATCTATCTATCTATCTATCTATCTATCTATCTATCTATCTATCTATCTATCTATCTATCTATCTATCTATCTATCTATCTATCTATCTATCTATCTACCTAGCCGCCTACGACTTTGTGCTCTTCAGACCGTATCGTTAATGGGATTTATACCAAAATTGGTATGGCATAACATGGCTGTATGACGAACATGAGTGACTGGTCATATCATGAAAATCATGAGCAATTTATCATGAAAGGTATAGTTTACACGCCACGGTCGTGGTGCTCCTGCGGCCGTTTCCTTAACTTGATATATCCAAAAATTGGTATGATGAGATATTTCTGCATAAATGACAGGTCGTAATATGAATATCATGAAGTGCATGTCATGTACAACATCATTTACATGCCACGCTCATGGTGCGCTGACGGCCGTTTCGCTAGCTTCATATACACTAAATATGGTGTTGCGTGACGTGACTGTATGACGAACTTAAATGACAAGTGGAAATATGGAAATCATGACATGTCATGTTCAACATGACTTGTATGCCACGCTCAAGCACGCTCGCGGCCGTTTCATTAGCTTGATGTACACCAAATATGATATTGCGTGACGTGACTGTATGACGAAAATAAATGACAAGTCGTAATATGAAAATCATTAAGTATCATGTGCAACATGACTTGCATGCCACGCTCATAGCGTGCTCGCGACCGTTTCCCTAACTTGATAACACCAAAACTGGTATTGCGTGATGTGACTATATGACGAACATCAGTGGCAGGTGGTAACATGAAAATCATGGCATAAATGTTATGTACAACGTGATTTACATGCCACGCTCATGGTGCATTTGCGTCCAGTTCGCTGGCTTGATATACACTGAAATTGATATAGCGCGGCGGGACTGTATGACGAACATAAATGACAGGTCCTGATATGTAAATCATGACATGAATGTTATGTACAGCATGAATTGCTCCTTACTGGCTGCTTCGCATTACATCGATTCCCACAATGCGTGGAATCTGCCGTTTTCTTTTCTATCTTTTATTTGTCGGTGTCTTTCTATCTGTTTTCCTGTGGGCTTATTTCTTTCTCTATCCTTTCTTTCTTTCTTGCCTTTCTTTGTCAATTTTCTCTTTTCTTTTCTTTCTATGTTTCTGTCACTCTCTCTGTAGTTACTCTCGCTCCTTTTATCTTTTTCTGGCTTTCTTTCCTTACTTTCTATCCATTTTTTTCTCTTTCTTTCTCCCTTTGCACTCGCTGTCCCTTTCTCTTCTCCCTCCTCTTCACCCTTACAGCTGTCTTCTTACCCTAATCCCTTCCGTTTCCCATCAGCGTGCTACACTACGCTGCACAAGGCTATGCTGCACTCTGCTAGTTTGCTTGGACAGCCAACAATAAAGAAAATAAGGGTTCTGGATGGCCAAGTGGTTACGATGCTTGCCTTGGGGGTAGTGGGGACGCTGGTTTGAATCTAGCCTCCCCAATTTTTTTGCCTATCTATCTATCTATCTATCTATCTATCTATCTATCTATCTATCTATCTATCTATCTATCTATCTATCTATCTATCTATCTATCTATCTATCTATCTATCTATCTATCTATCTATCTATCCTTCTTTCTTTCTTTCTTTCTTTCTCAATATATCTCTCCCTTTCTCTATTTCTTTCTCTCTCTCTGTACTCGTTCTTCGTCCAGCAGATCGTACATCTGAGTTATTATATCCCATGCCGGAAACAGCGGCGCAGTGTTCTGGCACGAAAGCAGAAGAGGAAAAACAGGAGGGCCATGAAATAGAGGCAGAACTGAGTGCGTGCCGGTTCATGATAATGATAATTTTCTATCTACGACGCACGTCAAACCTGGACAATAAGAGCTCTGCTGTAAAAATGGTAGAACTCATTGTACAACTTGCAAGTAATATTCACATAAAAGCACATCAGAGAGGTCGAGATATATGCCTCAATTTGAAGGTTCTCTTGAGAAGTTTGACGTTTTTGCTGCTCATGTTTGTCGCATGTTGCCGTTATGATTTATTTTGGTTCGCTAAATCTGTTTGTCTGGTCGTCTCATACGTTTCGTGGCAGCGCTGACTTGAGATTTTGTGCTCTATCAAATGATATAATTACCAGGATCATCACAAGCATCGCCATCATGAATTGATCGTTGCGAAAAAGGACGTTGAATGCATTGTTCACCGCTAAAGACACGCACACAAAAGAAGAAGACGAGGAAGACAACACCTCTTGTGTGCGTGTTTTTAGCGGCATACTATGCATTCAGTATCTCACCAACTAGGCCAAGAAAGAAGAAGAATAACTTCTATTGAGGGAAAGGGATGGGGTTCAGGAGCTCGATAGGTGGGGCCCCATGTCCAAGGCTCCACTGGCGTGTGCCGCCAGCCGGACGTGGTCCAGAAGCGCTAGTTGCACCTCCGGGTCCGAGCTAGCGAGGAGTGCCTCCCATTGCTCCAAAGAGTTTTTTTATGTTATACTCACGCTGTAAGCGATTGAGTTTATGTGGCCTTTTAATGCATCCCCACGAGATATGGTAGAGGGTCGGTGGCGAGTCGCAACACCACGGACAATCGCGCCCATACAAAGTTGGAAAAATTTTGTGCAATCGCAATAGATAGGCCAAGAAAAAAGGCCGCTGACGGGGTATGACCTAAGGGGGAAGAGAAAACATCTACTGAAAGAATACACTAGGTGTTTTCCCTCTTGCATATTGATTAACACAGAGAACCCTCTGGGGGACATTGTACACGGTGTTTTAAAACGTGTTATTGCCGATGATAACATTTTACCGATTCTGTACTTGTAGTCATGGATAAGATAAATTTTAGCCCTGGTGGCTATGCGCCTTTGAGGTACTAAGGGCGAGGTCACGGTATTAAATCACGACAGTGTTTCCTACACTTCGGTGAAGGCATGATACGAAAACACCGGTGCAAAATGATTTGGAAGCATGTTAAAGAAGTCAATGTGGGCAGAAATAGGCACGTAACTCCGAAAAACTTGTATTAAACTTTTATAAGCATCACGCATGCCTAATGTTAGTACCAGTATAATTTACACTTACCACAACGGCAGTCACAGTACGTTGGCCTCTCAACAACAATAAAGGCTGTGAAATCTTGGCATATCCTACACCATGACAATTCACATGGTTTATCTCTGCGTGCTGAAAAAAGTGCAAGAAAAAAAACTAAAATTCCTTGACGTGCAAGTAAAAAAAAGGCACTCTTAGGAGCGAAGCTTTTAAAGCTGCCGGTAATTTGTGCTCCGTTGTCATAAACTACCATCATGAACCGGCACGTGCTCTCTTTATTGTCTTTACAGTGGATGTGTTTGGTTGGCTGGTGAAACTTTTAATGTTAAGAGTCCTGAGGCACGCGAAAACCGCGCAGTGGGATCCTCCCACGTTGGGACGAGTAGGCCTAAGAGCTATGGGCACGGCCACTCGATTAAAAAAAAGAAAAAGTAGTGGCCCGTTGCGTGCCCCGAAAGCGGCGTGAATCGCGTAGTTGCAACTACTCCCGCTTTGGCGCCACAAGACGGGTCGCACCACGGTTGATTAGAAGAATCAAAAGTGCCCTTTTTTCTGCGAGTTTTTTTGAGGAGCCACGAACTATTGGAAAATATTATTGGCGATCAGGTCATCAACACTCCTCTGCATGTATTATTTCTTTCGGAAACAAATATCTTTTATTAAATCGTTTGGTCTTTGAACGCCATTCAGTGTCGCACGGAAATTTGTGGTTGGGTTGTGGAAACACGTCAACATGTTTTGTTGTCGTTCAAAAATGCCACGAAACGCAGCGGCTTCATGGCATGCTCATATATGGCAGGATAGAGCGTCTCGCGCCCGCCACAACCTTCGCTTTTTTGTCTTTCTTTGTTGTAAGGGCACGTGGCTGTACATGGCGACTAGCGCCAACGCGGATAGAACTGTCGAAACAGCGTTCACGCTTGTGCCCGTGTGTTGCAGAGTGACGCAACAGGCCACGCATCTATTTTATCGAGCGGCCGAGCTATGGTTAATTTGTGCTCCATTGAGCAAAAACTCCTCAGGTGGTATGCTCCACAGGATTTGGGCAAGCCCCCCTACCGTGTAGAACAGGTGCTAGTGTCAAACGAAAATGAACATTTCAAATAGAGAGAGAGTGAGAGAGGAAGGAAGAGATAGAAAACAGAGAGAAATAAAATGAGAAAGAAAGGGATTGACAGAAAGAGGAACAGAAAAGGAGAGAGGAATAAAGGGAATATAGCCATAAAGAAATAAAGATACAGAAAAACAAACGCAGACCCAGAAAGAAAGACAGAAAGAAAGAGATAAAAGGGAAGAAAGAAAGAAATATAGAAAAGAGCGAGAAAGAGAAAGAAATAGATAAAGTGAGAAATAAAGAAATCGAAAGAAACAAATGCGGAAGAGAGGTACGAGAAACAGAGAGAAAGAGAACGAGAATAAGCAGAAAAAACAAAGAAAAGCAATAAAGGCCACAGTATCGCTCTTCCTGCACCACTTGTGCGAAGCTGCCATAATTCTTGTGGTTTCCCTGTCAGGAAAGACAGGACAAAGTGTGAGCATTTGTACTACACGAAATATATGATGCTGTTTGCATACTTAATGCAGTTAAAAATTGACGGCAGAT